>OVBA01005585.1:0-19502 GCA_900406435.1 Lepidium aucheri
AGCTCTCACCAAGAATCCAGTCTTCCATGGAAGAAGCAAACACATACTTTCAAGATACCACTCCATTCTTGAGTGTGTCGGGAATGATCAGATTGAGGTGGAGCACGTTTTGTTGGTTAATTCCTTAATGAACAAGCTATCTCTTTAATAAGTGTTAGTTATTTTAGAGATAGGATAAGATCTCTAGTAAGAGTTAGTTACTAAGAGATAAGATCAAATCCAAGAGATAAGATCAAATTTATAGATTAGATTCATGGCAATTAATCTATAAATAGGGAGGTTGAGGAGGTTTGTTCCTTAAAACTTTAGAAAGCAAGGTTTAGGTTTTGAGAGAGTTTCCTAAATCAATAAGAAGAGAAATTTTTTTGCAAATGGGCCCATTTGTAAGGAATGTTGTGTGAGTTTCTGAAGTCTTACTATGTGGCCAATTGTTAAGACGACTCCACAATGATCTCACACTATAAAACGATGATGCAGTTATGTGGGAAGTGAAGGGTAAGTCTTTTGGGTTTTGCTTTTCATTTGCCCATTCCTAGTCATCGAGTTGTTGTTGCCACATCATTTGTTTGTTAAGTTTGTTGTTGTAACACTATTGTTGAAACACTTCCATCGTAATCAAACATTTCACTCGATATAATTTTCAACCTCAAGGATTGTCTTCCCAAGATATTTAGCTTGTTCTTTACAAGATCGCAGCAATACTGTAAATTATCAAAAATTAATCATTAAAATAAATGAAAATAAATGGAAGACGAAAAAATAAACGCTGTAAACATTATTATCATTTAAATATCGTTCATGCCATATCTCATATATAGATGACTGCCATGCTAGGAGAAGAAGTTTTTTACTGTCCCTACCCTGATTAGCAGATCTGAGCTGAGAGAGATGCTCCAGTCCGATGCAGGGGAGTGATTTAGACATCTACAGAGACAGCTCCAGATCGACCAAGAAAAAGAGCACTCAAAAAACAAATGGTTCCTTGAATCACACAAGATACATGAGGTCGAAACAGGGAAATCCCATGATGATAATATGTCCCGAGTTGCACATCTATTCTGTACAACCATCCATGAGAGAAAATTATGCTTTGTTATGCTCCCACTAAACCAGATTAGCTTGGCCCAATCAACCTTAGGTTTATGAGTTCTTAGAGAATTATAAATATCTCCAGTTTTAAATTTTTTCTTCTCTTCCATTCCGAATCCATAGGTAGATATCATGAGATTTTGGATAGAAATGGTGGACAAGTAGGTTTGAACTTGAATCATTTCCTCAGATCTTACAGGAGGGAGGTTCCATTGGAGACCATTCCATAAGTTAGCTAAAGTAGCACGTTGGTTAATACCAGATCGGTTTCTCTGTCTTTTTAAAAAGATTGAGAGCTGACCAAAAGGCGACCAGTTGTCAGTCCAAAAGATGCAGTTACAGCCATTGCCAACCTTTATTCTGATCCAGTCATAGATAAGTGAACGAGATTTAAGAATTTTGTTTGACCCCCATGAAAATTTCTGCTTAGTGTTTATGATCCATAATTGATTTAAATCACCTCTTAGGACCTCCTTGATGAACCATTTTACCCATATTGAGTCTTGTCTAAAAAAAATCATCCATATTAGTTTGAGATAGCAGGCTTTGTTCTATATACACATTGCTTATAGTGACAAATTCCCATGCTACCTTAGCAGAGTTGTGTCTTTCATGAGTGTATTTCCATAAGAAACGACTAAGCATAGAGTTTATTTCTTTTATGCAGCTTTTTGGAAGAACATATGTGCCACACCAGAAGGAGGTAATTCCTTGTATAACAGAGTTCAACTGTTGGAGCGACCTACATAAGATAGAGATTTGGCAGCCCAGTTCGAGAGTTTGCTTTGAATTTTGCTAGTACAGGAGCATAATTTGTTAGTGATAGCTTCTTTTTGCATAGCGGAAAACCGAGATACCGAATAGGGAGATTACCATGAGAGAGACCCATTTTTTCTTTAATGGTAAGGATTTCGGCTTCAGTTAGACTTGCGTTAGAAAATTGGTTTTAGGTAGGCTTATCGATAATCCAGACTTGTCTTTGAATTCTTGTAGAATGAGGAGCGTGTTCTGGACAGACTGGAGAGATCCATCAATGAAAATTAGGAGATCATCAACTATGTTGCACCGAAACGGAAATGGAAATCGATACGGGATCGGAGACCAGGACAGGAAACGACAAAACTTAAATTTTATAGATACGGGGACGGCATAGATATGTTTATAAAAAAATATAAATATATATATAGACATATAAAGTTATATATAGATATATAAATTTATATAAAATACACCTATATAAGAAAGTTCAAAATCATAAATCTCACTATAAATATTAAAATATAATATCGAATTTAATCCAATTAAAACCCTTTTCTAATCTAATTAAACCCTATTATAATCCAATTTTCCTTTATTCTCTAAAATTTTTTTATTTTATTTGGTATAAAAGAAGAAAAAAAAATCATCACCTAAACGTTTGAGCCGTGTCCCCACCAAATTTCTGTCTCGAAAACATTACGGGTACGGGAGACGGTATAAGATTGCCGTTTCAGTGCAACATATAAAACAGAGGTGACTAATTTTAGAACTTGAGCATTTGTGGCGATACTTAATTTTCCCATTCTCTGCAGCTTGGTTAAGCATATAGGATAGGCAGTTCATAGCAATAACAAATAGGTAGGGAGAGAGACGGTCTCCTTGCCTTAGACCACTTTTACCTTTGAAATAACCATAAATTTCACCATTGTATGCAACTGAAAACGAGGTAGTAGAAATACAAGCATGAATCCAATGAATATAGCCTACTCGTATTTTTAAAGTCCTTAGACAACATAAGATGAACTCGCATGTCAGAGTGTCAAATGCCTTTGCAATATCAATCTTTAGAACAATTCACTTAGGACCTTTATTCCTTGAATAACTTTGGACGATCTCACTAGCAAGAAGGGTGTTTTGAATTAGTAAACTGTCTTAAACAGACGCTGTTTGGTTAGGAAGAATTATTTCATGTAGAATGGGTTTTAATTTGGCCACTAGTAGTTTTGATATGATTTTATACACTGTGTTACAGCAGGAGATGAGTCTATAATCCGAGATTGCAGTTGCACCAGGCTTCTTTGGTACAAGCGAAAGAATAGTAGCATTAGTAGCTGCTAGAAGAAATCCTGAGACAAAAAAAAAATATTGCGTCAAGGAAATCTTGCCATACAGTGTCCCAAGCTACTCAAAAAAACACTGATGTAAATCCATCTGGGGCTGGGGCTTTACTCTTGTTTAAATGCTTGAGAACTTTCATAATTTCATCATGACTAGGTGGCTTTAACATTGCAGAGGACATGCTATTTGGGCATTTGCGTGAGAGGAGGGAATCAAACCAGCTGGAAAACATAACGAGTGGGTGGAGATGTGGGGGGAGCGAGAATGGAGGAGAAGTGGTGAATAGCTGCAATGCTGATGTCGTTAGGATCAGTCACTGTGAAGCCATTTGGAAAAGTGAAAGACCTGATGGCATTGATTGAATTCCTGGCATCAGCACAACGATGAAAGTAAGTGGAGTTTTGATCTCCTTTTTAAACCAATTAATGCGATATTTCTGTTTGAAATATGCTTCTTCGATTTGTTGTAGGAATAACAGCTTCTGGTGGCCTCTTTTTCAGCTTGAAAATTCTCCCTAATTGGATGACTTAGAGATGTAACCTGCAGGGACAGAATAAGGAGTTAGCCTCTCTCACTCTGAGCTGTATTTGTGAGTAACTCTCTCTATTTAAGTGTTTAAGGGGGGGGGGGCGGTAGACAATAGCAAAAAATGGTGAGGTCATTGACTGAGCTTCTAGAGTGGATCCAAGTGGTAACAACCGTCTCGGAAAAACTAGGGTGATTTGAGAGGTAATTAGGGAATTTAAATGGCTTAGAACCAGAACTAGGGATGGGAGAGTGGATATGAAGGTAAGCTGGCGCATGGTCTGAGAAATTAGGAGGTAGGAATTGAGTGTAGCTGAGGGGATATGTTACAATCTAACTGTGATTTACTAGAATACGATCTAACTTTTTCGAGATCGGATCAGCATATCTGTTACTTGTCCAGGTGTATAGGAGACCTTGGAATCGCAGATCAAACACTCTTACTTCAGTAAGACAGACCTGAAATTCTAACATATGACAAACTCCCTGACTGTGAGAGAGTGAAGAGTATTCTGCCGGGAAAAGAGTTTGGTTGAAGCCCCCTCCTATAGGCCAAGGATTACTGAACATGTCATGACGTATTGACGGAAAAAAAATTGCACGTGTTAAATGGATCAAAGAAGGCAATTTCTTTTTCAAGCCTCCTAACATTCCTATTTGTTTTAATATGTAAATAATATGGTCCAAGTAATAAATGTTATTGATTGTACAGGAAAATCAGATCATTCCATAAGGTGAGCCTTTCTGCTTGAAGATTTGAGGCATAAATTGCTGTAAGAATGAATGCATTTTGATTAGGTGCTTCGATTTTTTATGTTAGGGTCTGGTGAGTTTGATTAAGCACTACAACAGTGACTGGATACTTCCAAATCAAAATAATGCAACCATCTTTGTTAGTTGAGTGGTTAGAGGTATAGCTCCATCCTCTGCAAACTAACTGCATAGCCTGATCCAAATTGTGAATTTTTATGTGAGTTTCCAGAATTGCTCTAATGTGAGATTGTGTGGACTAAAGCTACTTATTCATCCGATGTTTTTTGTCCGCATCATTTAAATTGTAAACATTCCAAAAGAAAGGGTTTAGGATCATAGGTCAAGTGAGGATTTCACTCCCTTAGGAGGGAGAGAGACCTCAGTAGGTAGTGTTTCACGGATGCTGGAAGGGGTAAAGGGGGTGATTTCCATTGGGGTAGTTTGGCTGTTTGGGGTGGTTTGGTAATTTGGAGGGTGTGATTATTTTTCAGGACGACTAGGAAGAGAAATTTTTGGTCTCTTAGAGTGCTCAGAGGCAGTGGCAGAGGTAGTGGTAGTGGCAGGATCAGAAAGGGAATCAGTGGTAGTTGGAGTTTTTAAAGATGGCAAAGGACGAGAGGTGGTAGATGGGGATTGAAGTGGTTGGGAGGGTTCTAGGGGGTTAGAGGGGACATGGGGAGATTCTTTCTGCTTTCAAACCCAAAACTTACTGACTTTAGGACAAAGTTTTACAGGATATCCAATGGTATTGCAATGTGAACATTTAGGTGGAACCCATGGGTAGTGAACTTCCAGTTTTAGTATCTGTCCATTTTCCTTTTGCAACTCCACTTGAGAGGGTATATCCTTGTTGAGATCCATGTCAACTAACACATATGCTTCTGATGTTTTTGTTAGGGAAATGGTGAAATCATCTACTTCACGAGGCTCCTGCAATAAAGCTCCAACCTTCCAGGGTCATGAGATCAAAAGAAATATTCCTGACATGAGCCCAAAGTGGTATTGAGGTTGGATGTTCTGGAGCTTTCATTGTCGAGCTAGTCCATTTCTCAACCGTGAAAAGGGAATCAATGATATACCATATTCGTACTTCCAGGATTTTGTCCCTTAGGTAATCATCTGGTATTCTGATCAAAATAGATCTTGTGCCAGCCAATGTGTGGAATTCAACTCTTTTTGATTTACCCTATATGTGGTTTAGAACACTTTGGACAACACCTAAAGGAGGCATTTTACCCGAGAAGTGACCAACGATGTAATCTTTGTGAGAATCTGCACCTCTTTTGAATACATCATTTGATATAGTTATCCTTTGGATTCCCTCAATAGAAAAAGCCACCGGGGCTAGCCTTTGAAGTTTCTTGCTTGGTGTTCTGCTGAGAGCTGCTGCATAAGTAGGAGGAGAGATTTCTGGGCATGTACACCCTGAAAATTAGGAATAGGTAGCAGGGGAGGAGCTACAATAGGAAAGCTCACAAAGAGAGGGGTAGGGTTAAGGTTGGGGTTTGGCATTGAAACTAATTGAGGCTTAGAGTTTGACAATGAAACTGATTGAGGGTTAGAGAGAGAGGCAACTTCTGTAGAGGTAAGGTTAGGGTTGGGGTTAGGAAGAGAGGCGATTTCTGCAAAGGTAGAGTTAGGGTTGGGGGTAAGGAGAGATGGTGGAAAATGAAAAGAGGACTGGTTGGAATTAGCCAATGGTGGCAATTTTGAGGAAGAGGGGAAAGATAACCCAGTTTGACGAGAAGGTGAAAATGGAGAGGAGGGGTTACTTAGTTTTTAACTCGATATCTTTTTTGTTCGTCCAATCATCATCCGCCACTAAGACTTTGCAACAGTTAGATTGAGTTGACATGTTAATATAGGAACTGAGTTGAGTAAAATTAACTTTAAGTTGAGTGTGTCCGTTCTAAGTGCGAGTCACATGTGTGTTGTAAGGACTTTATATATTTTGAAGGGTGAAAGATTATGAGTGATAAAATCGAGGGTTGCGATTATTCTTGATGATTCGAAAGCGGATTCTACGGACGATATCACACACTTCCCAATGTCTAAAGCCATGGTTGACAAAGCTAAACAAAAGTTATAGCTGAAAGCACTTGAAACGAGAGTTGAGAGCTGTGATTAAGAGCTGAGAACTGTGACTAGTGTAGATTGGCATCACGTTTGGAGAGTGTTTGCGTTGACACAACACCTTATACAACCAATCAAGAATTATCTCACCTCCTTTCACACGCACGAATGATATTAGTAACTGCTGAGAAAAAGTAAAATTGTATACAGCTTCATCATGGAGCGTTTACGCTGCTGTATTGGGTGGATTGTAATTTTTTTTTAATAAAAACGTGAATATATATATATATATATATACACATATATTAATTAATTAAATAATATATTATTTTATTTTAAAACTCGAAAATGTTTGTAAAATCTAACATTCTCTAAAAATTCTAAATTTTAGTGTTGAATTTAGTTTCTAATAAAAATTAAAAATAAATACTTTTACAAAAATTTCAACAAATATCAAATCTCATATCTACTAATCTTTATTTAGTTCCTTTTCGACTATAATAGTTTATAGTAATTTTGATCTCTTTTATAGTAATTTTATAGTAATTTGCAATATGTAACTTCAACATGGAATTCAAATATACATATGTGGGGATACGAGAGCACATGATTCAAAGGTACTAATATATTGTGCATAAAACGATAAATATTTTCCAATTCCACCTGAAGGAAAATATTATCTTGTTGATTCTGGATACCCTAACAAAAATGATATCTTGCACCGTACCGGCGGATTTGATATCATCAGCATTAATGGCGAGAAGGGCCACCTACAAATGAAATGAAACATTTAATAAGCGTCATTTTTTGTTGCATTTGGTGATTGAGCGAACATTTGAAGTGTGGAAAGGAAAGTTTGCTATTATTAGAAATCGAGCACGATATGATCTAGAAACTCAGTGCAAGATTGTCGTAGCGACTGTGGCGTTATATAATACATACAAAAATCAGCAAATGTTGATAAGGATTTTGAAGAGTATGAACAAATGGAAACTGAAGTGTTTGAATTGTGAGATTCAGATGATGACGAAGACATTCAAAGAAGAAGCTATGTGCCTACAGGTGATGCATATATGACGAGTGTTCGAAACAACATTGGAGAACAAATATGGAGAACTCGTAGATAGATTTTTGTTTTTTTAAATCTTTTTGTTTTCATATTTTAAATTTTAATCATTTATTTTTATTTTAAATTTTAATTCTAGTTATTTTTCAATTTATAATTAAAAAAATATTTTATTTTTAAATATGAAAATAGCTTAGTTCACTACGTTTAGCTGACAGCTCACAGCTCTCAGCTCACAGCTCACAACTCTCAGCTTTCAGCTCTCAACTCTGAGATCTCAGCTCTCAACTCCTGCTTCAGCTGCTATCAGCTTCAATTTTTTAACAGCTTTACCAATCAAGCTTTAAGAGTTAAGAGTTGTAATAGACTGAGCGTTGATGTAAACTCAGAATTGTTGCAAGAAGAGTTTTACTTTTATTTACTGAAAAATATTTTGTAATTAAAATTTTTTATATGAATTAAAAATGTGATTAGAAATAGTTTTAAAAAATGTTATAATTTTTATATAATTAAATGACTAGGACAGAAGAGATAGCAAAAAAGAAGAAGTTGAAGCATTAAATAAAACAAATGAAACATATATAATAAATATAAACCAATAAAACTAAAAAGAGATCATAATTACTATAAAATATTATAGTGTAAAGGAATTGAATAAAGATTAGTAGATATGAGATTTGATATTTGTTGAAAAATTTGTAAGAGTATTAATTTTTTTTATCAGAAATTAAATTCAATATTAAAATTTAGAACTTTTGAGAGAAAGATTTTTAAAAAGCATTTCAAGTTTTAAAATAAAATAATATATTATTAAATTAATTTATATATATATATATATTTAAACAATCACGTTTTTAATTACAAAAGTTACAATCCACCGTAGAAAGCAGCGCAACACTCCCTGATGAAGTTGTATATAAATTTACTTTTTCCCACGAGTTACTAATATCATCCACACGTGTAAAAGGAGGTGAGGTAATTCTTGATTGGTTGTATAACGCATTGTGTCAACGCAAACACTCTCTAAACGTGAATTATATCTTACAGCCACGTAGGGATAAGATGATGAGACTCCTGATCCTTTCCATTTATTTTACCTTTAAAGTATAATGTCAAATCTGGTAATGATGTCAATCTACCATTTAAAACACTTCCAATGGAGGCTCTTATCTCAACTTTCTTAAGATTATTAAAATGAAAAAAATAAGACAAGTAAAAAAAAGTAGAAGAGAGAGAGATAAACGGTTCTTAAACAAGAGATCTTAGAGCAATATTATTGGGGGTATCTTAAAGTGAGGTTTTTAGAGTTAAAAGTTGTATTTTTGTGGATAATTTTTATGTAGAATTAATGGGGAGTTCTTAAAGTGGGGTTCTTAAGAACAAGAAAAAATAAAAGAGAGTAAAAAGATGAGAGAGTAAAAAAAGGAGAAAGAATCAAAAGATGAGAGAGAGTAAAAGGGAGAGAAGATAAAAGAGGAGAGAGAGTAAAAAAGAGGAGAGAGAGTAAAAAGATGAGACAGAGTAAAATGAAGAGAGAAACTAAAAAGATGAGAGAGACTAAAAAGAGGAAAAAGAATAAAAAGATGAGACAGAGTAAAAAAGAGAAGAAACAGTCAAAAGATGAGAGAAAGTAAAAAAGGAGAGAGTGAAAAAGAGGAGAGAGAGTAAAAAAGAGGAGAGAGACTAAAAAGATGATAAAAATTAAAAAGAGGAGAGAGAGTAAAAAGATGAGATAGAATAAAAAATGAGAAAGAGTAAAAAGATGAGAGAGAGTAAAAAAAGAGGAGAGAGAGTGAAAAAGAGGTGAGAGTAAAAAAGGAGAAATGGTAAAAAAGGAGAGAGAGTAAAAAATGAGAAACGGTAAAAAGAGGTGAGAGAGTAAAAAAGAGGAGAGAGAGTGAACAAGAGAAGAGACAGTAAAAAAGAGAGGGTGAAAAGAGGAAATAGAGTAAAAAAGAGGAGAGAGAGTAAAAAGATGACCGAAGGTGAAAAGATAAGAGAGAGTAAAAAGAGAAAAAAGAGTAAAAAAGAGGGGAGAGCGTAAAAAGATGAGAGAGAATAAGCTTTTTAATAATAAAATAATCAAAAAAACTCATTAAGAGAGTCTCTTAAATAACAAACTTTCATAGAAGATATTAAATTTTTAATAATAAAATAATTCAAAAAATCCTTAAGAACCCCTTAATAATGGTGGTCTTAGGAACTTTTTTTACCAAATATCAGGTTTTTATTGGACAATTCATTTTAAAAAATTAAAGTTTGAATAAAACTTAAATTCTTATAAAAAAATATTACTAATTTATTATTTAGAAACTCTTCACAGTTAGAGGTGGTCTTAGGGTTTGCTTGGTGACATTGATTTTAGTGGTGCGAGATAGAGTGCGATGCAGTCCAAGTGTGGTACGGTTTAAGTGCAGTACAGAATAAAAAAGCGGGACAAAACAATATATGATTGGTGATAATATGAAAATGCGGTTCAAAAAAATTGTGATTAGTAAAAATATAAAAGTGGTATGACTTAAATAATATTAAAATCAAAATGTTATAATATATTTAATCTAAAATTAATCAAAAAATTTATAATAAGAAAAATAAAATTAGATTTTAATAAATAAATAAATAAAGAAAATACATATATGTATCCACGTAATATATATATATATATTTACCAGAGTATATAAATGTTGATTACGTAACTAAGTGTATGTAATACATTTTTCCATAGACATGACATTATTATAAGGAAAGGATGTGATATTTTATGAACATAATATTATAAAAGTAAGTTAGATACATGGAGTAAAAGAAATAAACAATTAAATAAATTATATTACTAACCACTATTGCGGTCCAATTTGAAACGCACCTATATTGGAGCTGTATAATTATGAAAAGCCGGACATGTAAAAATATCTTCTTCACCGTCTAATACTACCACTTTATAAATATATATTCACCTTATGTAAAATTGTTACACATAATAACCAGACAAATTCTCTCGTTTTGCTATTCTATTTTACTATGTGTGAATATTATATGAATATAATAATCAATTACGTTTTATAACATGTTATCAGCACAATTTGTCCCGCACTGGAAAAAGGTAAAATTTAATTTTTGTCAAGTTTACTTTTATACTTTGTTATAACGGGTGACTAGGTTCCTATATATATGATGTATATTTTAATTTAATTTATATGATGTTATAATGGTCAAAATACCGTATGGATGATTCGTTCCTCAAACAAATATATTTTTGTTTGGGATAATAAGTATTGTTTATCCTGAAATGATCGATATGGTCGACATGCCATATGGATAATTTGTTCACCATATCTAATTTTGGGATGATAAGCGCCACTTTTCCTGAATCGATCGTTAGAAAGACTATTTATTCACGATCATGAACATATAGTATACTATGTTTCCTTAGATTAGTATCTTCAAATGTCCAGAAAATATTTAAAAATTGTTCCAGAAAAATAATAAAATATAAATGTTCCGAAGACATTTACAAAAACGTTCTTGAAGAACAGTAAAATAAAATAAATGAATAAATTTGTTCCACAAGAAAAATTAAAATAAATTTGTCCAGAAAACAAATAAATAAGAATAAGTTTGTTCCTGAAGAACAAATAATAAAAAACTTTTCCTCAAAAGAGATAATATATTTTAAAATTATTCTTATTTTAATATGGTAATTAATTTCAAAATCATGTTACTATTGGAAAATATTGATTTTGATAAATTCATTAATGGATATTTTTCTAACGGTTATGAAAAAATTAAAATTATTACACATATAATTTTTCAACAGCTCTAATTACTATTTCCAACTGCTACACACAAAACTTCTCAATCTATAAATTCATCCACCTTTCATTTATTTTCTTCACAAATTTTTTTCTATCTTCCAAAATTTATTTAAATTTTATAATGCCTATTTTGGATTTAATTATTATATTTGTAATATTAATGTTATCTGCTTATATCATTTTTGTGAAAGATTTTTCCCAAATTGATTTATTAAGAGCATGATTCTTCTTACTTATGCATTTTTCTTGTTTGTAATTGCTTGTAAAATTCATTTTTACGGATTTTAAATAATATTATTTTTATGTTGAATAATAAAATTTATTTGTTACATTATTATGCAGAAATCATGTCAAATTTGGCTAAACTCGAGATCACTGTCCTTGATATATGTGGAAATAATTATATAAGATGGGCAGTTGCAGTAAAGCTATATTTGAAAGGAAAAAGATTAATCGAACAATCGATAAGTCCAAACAGACTCTTGAAGAGGCCAAGGTCAACACCATGATATTCTCTATTACATCATATCCACAATAGTTTAAAGGACAAATATTTAATGAAAGAGGATCCTGCAGATCTTTGGCAGTCACTCAAAGACAGGTTTGATCACCAAATATATGTGATCTTACCAAAAGCAAAACATGAGTGGTTGAACCTCCGGTTCCAAGATTAAAAAAGTGTTTAGTGAATATATTTCTGTGCTATTTGGAATCACCTCCAGAATAATATTATGTGGAGAAAAAAAACTGACTATGACATGATCGAGAAAACTCTTTAGACACTTCATCCTGGAAATGTGATTCTGTAACAGCAATATCGAGCAAATGAATACCAAAAGTATTCAGACTTAATGCATTTTCTCCTTGTGGGAGAGCAGAACAATGAGCTGGTAATATTAAACCATCGATCTCGTCCAACTGGTCTGCACCATTCCCAAAAGTGAATGTTGTATCCATAAATTATAATAATTACAATGGACGTGGACGCGGTTGGAATAATTACCGCGGTCGTGGAAGAGGAGGATATGGTCATGGAAATGGACGCAGACAAAAGAGAAGGTCTCGCCCTAATAATTATGAAAGAAATAATCAAAAGTCAAAAGTGAAGGAAGTTGATAATAAGCAACACGAAAATCGTTGCTATAGATGCGGCATGAAAGGATAGTCATGTACCTGTCATACGCCAAAGCATTTTGTCCATCTTTATCAAGAGTTGTAAAAGAAAAAGGAAAAACAAAAGGACCAACTTCCTATATGGTGAAGTTGGATCCTTCTTTAATAATGAAGTCGGACCTTCTTTTGACAACAAAGTCGGACCTTTTTTGACAATGAAGTCGGACCTTCTCTTGAAAATGAAGCTGGATTTCCACTTGATGGTATAGATACTGATAATTATCTCAATGTAGCTGATTTCGCTGTTAATTCTTTAGATATCAGTGAAAATCAAAATAATTAAAATCTTTTTGAAGAAGAAAGTATGACATAATGTAAAATTAGTTATGCTTGCATAAGAAAGAAAATCATTAGTTGTTACTATCTTGTATTCGTTTGTAAAATAGTTTCTGTAAGATAGTTTTTGTAAAATAGTTTCTATTGTAATATAAAGTTTGATATTAATGCATCTTTTTATGAATATTTTCAAATCAGAAAATGTTGAAATTCAGAAATAAGGATGGAGATATATGGTTGGCAGATAGTGCTACAACACATAGTACTCAAAGATAAAAGTTAATTTTCCTCCCTTAAAATAAGCAATTCCGCGAGAAGCGTGAATACTATATCAAGTGATGTAAAAATTATTATAGGCTCCGGAAGAGCTTGTTTACCAATGCCAAGGGGAAAAAATTTCAGATAGATAATGCACTATATTCTAATCTTATAGAAATTTTTTGAGTTTCAAAAATATCCGCAGAAATGGATATCACATAAAAACAATGAATAAAAATGGTGTTGAATATATTTGCATTACATTAGTCAATTCGGAAAAGAAATGTATATTGGAACGGCTGCCAGCTTTATCTTCTGGAATATTTCACAAAAATAAATATGATTGAATCCTATGTTGCATTGAACCCGAAGTTTACGTATACATTCAAAATCTGGCATGAATGTCTAGGACACTCTGGTTCAGTCATGATGCGAAAAATTGTGAAAAACACAAACGGTCATTCGCTGAAAAATCAGAAGATTTTTCAACCAAAAGAATTTTTGTGTAATGCTTGTTCTCTTGGAAAACTGATAACTCGGCCATCACCAGCCAAAGTTGGCAATGAATCTCCAATGTTCGTAGAAAGGATACATGGTGATATATGTGGGCCTATCCACCCACAATGCAGGCCATTTAGATATTTCATGGTATTAATTAACGCATCTAGTAGATTTTCACATGTGTGTCTATTGAGCACAAGAAATATGGCTTTCACAAAATTCATTGTCCAAATAATGAGGTTGAAAGCACAATTTCTTAATTATATAATAAAGAATGTAAGACTTGATAACTCTGGTGAATTCACTTCACAAGCCTTCAATGACTATTGTATGTCACTAGGAGTAGATGTTGAACATCCAGTCCCGCATGTTCACACACAAAATGGCATGGCTGAGTCTTTAATTAACTGGCTACATATTATTGCTAAACTCTTAATAATGAAAACAAGACTCCCAATTTCAATATGGGGTCATGAAATTTTGCATGTTGCGGCACTAATTCAAATAAGACTGAGTGCATATCATAAATACTCCTCATTAGAATAAACATATGGTCATAAGCCAGATATATCTCATCTCCGTGTTTTTGGATGTGCAGTTTATGTCCCTGTAGCACCACCACAAAGAACAAAAATGAGATCACATGTCTAATATGGATTTTGAATATGGATACTCATTTTCCCATTTTCTGTATTAAAAGAAATTGATAATGAAAATGATGATCTATATCCAAAATCCATATTAGAATGCCAAAAAAGACCTGATTAAGAGAAGTGGAAAATAGCTATGACAGCTGAATTAAACTCCCTCAATAAAGAAAGGTTTCTAGATCTATTGTCATAATGCCTGAACTCACTAAACATGTTTGATATAAATGGGTTTTTGTTCGGAAAAATAAATGAGAAAAATGTGGTAACAAGGTATAAAGCCCGACTTGTTGCCCAAGGTTTATCTCAGAGACCGGAATTTGATTATGAGGAACATATTCTCCGCTAGTGGATGCAATTACCTTCAAATTTTTGATGAGCCTAGTGGCATCTAAAAATCTAGAAATGCATCTAATGGATGTTGTGACAGCTTATCTATATGGATCACTTGATAAAGATATATATATATATATATATATATATGAAAATCCCAGAAGGGTTAAAGATACCTGAAGCATTGAGTTTAAAATCAAAAGAAATATGTTTAGTCAAATTACAACGATCACTTTAGGGATTAAAACAACATGGATGCATGTGGTATAATCGCATAAGTGACTATTTATTGAGTAAAAAATATACCAACAATGTGATATGCCCTTGCATATTTATTAAGAAATCTATATCTGGGTTGTGATCATTGTTGTATATGTTGATGACTTGAACATAATTGGAACTCAAAAAGAAATTGATGAGACAAGAACTCATATGAAGAAAGAGTTTGAAATGAAAGATCTTGGACAGACAAAATTTTATCTTGGACTCCAGACCGAGCATCTTCGGAATGGAATTTTCATACATCAATCAAATTATACAAAAAGGATCTTAAAACACTTTTACATGGATAAAGCGACTCCTTTGAGTACTCCAATGGTCAATAGATCACTTAATATCGATAAAGATCCATTCTGACCTTGTGAAGATAACGAAGAGGTATTGGGTCCTAAAGTGTCTTATATGAGCGCTATTGGTGGACTCATGTATCTTGCAAATTGCACTAGGCCAGATATAGGATTCGCTACTAATCTACTTTCAAGATAAAGCTTGTCACCTACACAAAGACACTGGAATGGAATAAAACATATCTTTCGTTATCTCCAGGGAACAATTGATTTAGGATTATTTTATAATAGAAATTCTAGTTTCGATTTGTTGGTTTTGCAGATGCTGGCTATTTATCAGACCCATATAAAGCTCGATCACAAACCGGATACGTATTCACAATTGGAGGCACTGAAATTTCTTGGCGCTCCCAAAAGCAAACTCTAGTTGCTACCTCCTCAAATCATGCAGAAATAATTGCACTTCATGAAGAATGTAGAGAATGTGTATGGCTCAGATCCATGATTCAACACATACAAGAAGCAAGTGGAATAATCATAAATAAAGAGAGCCAACAAAGGTGCTTGAGGATAATGTTGCTTATATCATCCAACCGAAAGAAGGTTATATTAAGAGCGGACAAAGCATATTCCCCTAAGATGTTTGTCTTACACACGAGAACTTGAGAAGAATCGAGAAGTACATATTCAATACTTTCGTTCAACATACAATGCAGTTGATCTGTTCACGAAAACGCTTCCTACGACAACATTCAGAAAACATATTCACAGCATCAGAATGCGTCAATTACAAAACTTATGATATCCCTCATTTCAGGGGGAGATTACGTCATTGTACTCTTTTTCCCTCGTCATGGTTTTTTATCCCACTGGTTTTTTCCATGATAAGTTTTTTAATGGAGTTGTGCGTAATTCATAATTATCGATAGGTAATTAAGGGAGAGTGTTATAGACCTATAAATATAATAATTACCTATATGTAAAAATATCTTCTTCACTGCCTAATGCTACCGCCTTTGAATAGTATAAATATGTATTCACCTTATGTAAAATTGTTACACACAATACATAATAACAACACAAATGTTCTTGTTTTGCTATTCCATTTTACTATTCACAAATAATATATTAATATTATAATAATATAATAATCAATTAACGTTTTTATAACAGGACATAGTTTTTCTCACATTATTTGCACCGCATTTTAGTAAATAAATACGCCCCGTTTTTTGTTTGTTAACGTGATTAGTGACATAAGTGTGAAATTGAGCAAATACGCTCCGCCCCGCATATAACAATCACACCCTTAAACTAGTTACAATGGTTGATATTTGTGGTGTTGAAAAAATATTTTCAACAGTTGAATAAGAAATAGGAGATGCAATGGTTGTGTTGATGGTGAGGTGGAATCAACACAGTTGAAATTATCCAACACCGTGAAACTCGTGACACCACGTGGCAAGTTCCTATTGATTGGCGTTTTTTTATTTTTAATAAGAATTAAATAAGACACGTGTTACATTGTGATTCGTTATTGGGATTACATATTCTTTTCCCTCAATCATTTGAGAACAATTATTTTATAAAATATTTAATACTCCCCCCGTTTCCTAATATAAGTTGTTTTAGAAGGTTTTTTTGTTTCAAAATATAAGTTATTTTACAAAACCAAGACAAAAAGTAAGTTAAAAGTTAAATTAAACTAATTTTTTATTTATAAAGTTATTTTTCTTTTATGTTTTAATTAAATGTTGAGATAAAGTAATGAACTTTTTATTGAGAAAACAAAAAGCAAAAAATTTCTTAATAGATGTGCATTCAAGCAAAACAACTTATAAAAAGAAACGGAGGTAGTATAATTTTATGAAATCTATACCAAAATTCATCATTTTTAATTCTCTATAAATAGATACTAGTTTCACTCAATTCGGACACACACAAAAAATTATCTTTTCTACTATATTTTTGTTATCAATCTATTTTCAGGGAAATGAATCCTAATTCGGATTGTTTCGTGGTTAATGAGCTTATTAAGTGTGTGTGTGTGTGTGTGTTATTGTTTGCTTATTAAATTACGTATGTGTTTATTAGTTGGATTATGTGTTTATTAAATTATGTGTGTTTAATTAATTGTATCGTATTTATATGTTAAGTTTTCGGGTTTTTCTTTGTTCTAAAATGAGTCTTTCTATTTTTAAAATATAACATAGAATTAGCGGGGTATGATATTGAATTTTATTAAATAGAAATATAACATAAAATTAGTAGGGAATGATGTTGAATTTTATTAAACAAAATCATTGTAAAAAATAAAAATTGAATGGGTGTTAAAAATTGAAGTTAAAGAGGGAGAAAATGATTTGGAAAAAGAAATGATGTAGAGGGTGTTGAAAAACAAAACTAATGTAGATAATCTTTGTCCCATTTCTATTGCTCACCTATTTATACATTTAAGTGTTGAAATGAGTGTGGTTATATAATTTGGGAAGCTGGGAAGAGATGTTAAATGTTGCTGATGTTGGCCCTGTTTGTTTGATGGTCGTTAGCTAACGACCAGCGATTGCTATTTTGAATCGTTAAAAATTTTAGTGATTGGTCGATGGAATTGGTCGCTAGCGACCAGTGACTTCCAAATGAACAACACTACCGATCAAAAAATTAATTAATTAAAAGTATGTTTAAATAAATAAAATTTAAATTTAAATTTAAAATAATAAAAATAATTATATAAAATATAATAATTACAATTTATATATTTTTATAAGAAGTTATAAATATTGAAAAAAAAATTACAAAAATTGGATTTTAATTGCTTATAAATATATTTTTGATGACTAATAAATAAATGTAGTAATATTTTTTATTTAAATTTATTATTAAATTTGCATATTTTTTGCTAAATAAATATTATTATTTTATAATTTAGAGTAACCTACAAATTTTAAAAATTTTATGAATATATAAAAAAATTATAGATTTTTTTGTAAAAAATAATTTTTTATGTAATAAAAAGAAATTTCTGGTCGCTGCGACTGTGAAATGAACAACATAGCCAGCCTGTGGTTTTAGAGAAACACGTTAAAAAGGTAGAAGATTTGAGAGTTTGGTACAACTTGAGCCTGTGGTTTTAGAGAAAAGCGTAGCGCAATATGTGGGAAGACAAGATTACGACTCTCACATAAGAGAAACCGAAGATGATCAATCCAAAATTCGAGCGAACCGTTTGCTTGCTTTAGTAAAGTCTAAAATAATCGAGGAACCGAACCAATTACTGGCATCTCATGTAGTAGACAATGCGTTGCTAGATTTTTTCAAAGCAAATGGGAATAATGAGACAAGAGAGTACGAGGATAAGTTGGTGAAGATAGTTGAAGAATGGGTGATGAGTAGAAGAGAAGAAGAATCTAATATTTTTATGAGTTGGGAAGTGAAAGAGAGGAGAGAGATTTATGTGAAGGAAATGACGTGGGATTGTATCAATGGAGACGAGAGAGAATATGTGGTTGAAGAATTAGAGAATTGTTTCGTCATTTCCTTACTTAACGAACTTATTCTTGGTTTATAGTTGTAACATGTTCGTTATTGTAATTTATCATCAAATACTATGTGCATTATGTAATTTTATGATATATAGTATAATTTTGTTGTCTTGGTATGAACATGTTACTTTATTATATACGGATTCCAGTTTTAAGATAAGACGTTACTTGATAGTTGATATAGACCGACCCATGGGCTAAGCTATAGTTTTTATGGGCTTTGACCATTTCGCTTCTTGGTATATTAGTGACTGTTATGATCGTTTGGTACTTTTAGTGATGTTATGTCAGATAATATAAATAAATTACCAACTAAATGTTAGTTAAATTTGACTAATTGTACCGAACGACTTTGAAACTCTGCCATTGACGTCATAGCACTGATTAAGATAGGACCGATTATATAGTACTACACACTGCTTTTTAATCAGATGAAAGTAATAATCAGAGATCATGAACATAAAAATATGATTAGAAGATAAACAAATTACTTAACAAAACACAATTATCATGAACTAATAATATATCTAATTAACGTCGAAGTATCGTAAATATTGAAATATTGAAATATTGATTTGATAAGAAAACCATAATTTATGAGGTATATACTACTAAATAAATAATTGCGAACTAAATAATTGGCGGAGAGAGACACTTAAACGAATGAAAAAAATACCGATATTTGAAAACTTGTTTATTAGTATACTAGATGATGTTCTCTGCTATGCACGGATTAGATAATATTTGTTTGTTTTATTTATTTATTTATGGTTTGATTTGTATATGTA
>OVBA01005586.1:126-19501 GCA_900406435.1 Lepidium aucheri
TGTTTTATCGAAATTTTATTTTTCATGCTTGATATTTGTTTGTTATTATATTTTGTAATATAACTTATAAACATATAACATTAATTACTATTTTAATCCTAATTATATATATAATTAAGAAGAGGAGACTTCACCATGAATTCGTGAGGAGACTTCAGACTGAAGTCTCCTATAGCGTGAAAGGGTATAGAGGTAATTACGTATTCAAGTTTTTTGTTTGGTCATTAAGGGTAAAATTATAACTTCACTACCTTTAGAGGTTACTTTTGGAGAAAAAAACAAATGGGGTATATTTTTGCATTCAAAATGGGATCTTGAGTCATTTAAGTCATTTTCCCTAATTTAATTTGGTTAATTAAAGTTATCTTAACAAATAAGTTTGTTAAGGTTATGATAAGATCCTTAATTAAACAGATTTCGTTTGTTTAAATTATGATAATAACATTAATTCAATAATTAACTAAATACCTTATATTTAGTTCAATAATTAACCATATATCTAATCTCTATTATAAAAAATTATATAAAATAATATTTTCCATATATTTGTAATAATATAATAGAGATTTAAGTCCTTTAATTTGTTTTCATTAGTTAATTTGTTTAAAGCAATTAATTTATTTTTTTGTTTAGAAAATATTATTTTTAAAAATGATTTTTTTAATAGATTTCAATAAAAACATACAATTAAAGAAAAAACTTCAACCTATTAAGATTTGAATTTTATTTGTTCAAAAAGGAAACCTTAACCAATTAAGATTTGAATTTTATTTGTTCAAAAAGGAAACCTTAACCAATTAAGATTTTATTTCTGTTGGTTTAGAAAAAAATATTTAACCAACTAAAATTTGATTTTCGTTGGTTTGAATTTTTTTTAACCAATTAAGATTTGATTTTCGTTTGTTTAAAACTAAATATTTTGTTTGAATTTTGATAAGAACCTTGAGATGATTTGGTTGATTTAACAAATAAGTTTGTTTGGATATTGATAAAAATCTTAATTTAAATATTATTGGTCAACATAATAGAAAACAACAGAAAAGGTATTTTATTAGAATATTTCTAATCTAAATCCAAGTACTTTATATTTAAAGGAAATCAAACAAATGATATTCCTAATTATAATAGAACAAAATATTTAATTGAAGTCTATATAAGAAACATCTCGGAACACAATTAACAACACCAAAGATTTTTGCACTTTTTTCTCTTAATTGTTGTTTTTCTTCATCATGTATTTCTCTTAAATATTTTTGTTGAAACCTAACAAATAAACCTGGAGGATTAAAGTTAAAATTCTAAAACTCTGAAAAATATACACTAAAGAACATGTTCAAAGGATTGATAGGGTTCTTTGTGATTTTAAGATACGTTAATAATAATTTACCTATGTGAATACTTTTATAATAATTTAAAAAAAAAATCTAGTTAATTGATATATATATATATATATTTTAGGGTGATCAAATTCACTATAAAGTGAAGAGTGAATTGGTTCTCAATTCAAAAAAATTCTTGAATTCTGAAGATCTAAAATCACAAACATACAAATTTCTCATACAAGTGGAGCTTACCGTACTTCTACTCATAACTTCAAGGTTTCTTTCATGTAAACAACCACAATTAAACCAACAGATCCTTTACCAAATTATGTATTTAGATTAAAATTGGTTGATTACCCTAAATTACCTGAAATACGACTTAAAAATATCTATCTTATATTTAAGTAATAATTTTTAAATAAAAATATTGTTTTTAATTGTAAGTATTAATCATTAGAAAATAATAAAATTTGTTATATATAAAAGAAATTATATATCTTATAAATTTTATACACAATCAAAGTTGTAGTAAATATATTTATTAGAATATGTATATATACATATATTTGATTATAAGTATTAATTATAAAAATAAGTATATAAATTATATATATAAGACATAAAAACAGAAAAATCTATAATCTCAATATAAATATGGAGAAAAGATTTTTAATTTTCACAAAACATTACTTATATATAGACGATATAAATAAATATATTTTGTAATTATAAGATAACACAACGAGATAACTAATACTATCAACATTTATAAAAACTAAATAACTAATAATATAAACTTTCAAGTTTTCACAAACAGAAAATAATATTAGTTATAATCAATATTGGTTTTGTTAATCTACAAATAAATATTAATTAGATGATTATACATACATTTATATTAGTATACACTTCCTAAATTGATTAAAATATTAATAAATATGTCAAATTGATACTATAAAATGAAAATATACATGGATCTAGAAACTTAAATGAATACGAGTTTAAAACCTTAAATATATATATTATATTAGTATATACTTGATTAATTACTTGTAATATTAATAAATAAAATATGTTTTCTATTGATAATGTATAACTGAGCAAAATTAAACATAGATCTTAAAATCTAAATAAATATGGGTTCAAAACCCTAAATAAATATGAGTCTAAAAATTCAAGTTATAAACGAGTCTAAAAACATAAATGAACATGAGTCAAAACGTAAATGACACGAGTCAAAAACAATTTATATGCAAAATTATAATGCAACAAAACTTAAGTAAACAGAGATAAAAATATATTTCATGTACAACACCGGTGATCACTATAAATTTATTTTTAATATATCAAATATATATATATATATAATTAATTAAATAATTAATTAATTACACATACAAATAAAACCATAAATAAATAAATAAAACAAATATATCATAACTTGTGCATAGCATGGGACATCATCTAGTTCATCTATAATAGAGGAGACTACCTCAAAAGAGAGGACATTCAAAATTCATAAACAACTATTCTACTACTCAATAAACACAATTCTCTACTCTCTTCTTTTTGTTTCTTTATTAATCAAAATTCTTACTCACTTTCTTTTACAAATAATCAGAATTAGGATTTAGAATATTTGTGCTAAATCAGGTTCGAATAGTTGACATTGTGTGCATGTGGTGAACAAGAAAATACTTTTTTATGCACATGGAAGACAAAGGGATATTTCCTTAGCCATCAAAGCAAGCTTCTAGAAAAAAGTCAAACCTTAACTAATCAAGAAACAACTACAAACGAGACTCCAACCAACAACAAAGATAAATATATCTCGCAAAATTAAGGAGAAGGAAGCTGCACCTCGTACCCGATTTAGGAGAGCTCGAGCTTCCACTTCTGCTCCATTCGCACCTCCAGCTACTCAACCTTCAGGGTTTTTGCTTCCCGAGTTTCCTGAGGAGGAACTCGGATTGCCACATTACTCATCGGACTTCACGGATCAGCAGTTTAGAGAGTGGCAGGTCGAGAATGAGAGGAGGAAGAGATCGATTCAGCGAACGATTTGGGATGCTTTGAGGAAGATCTCGCCTTCTTTGTGTATGAGTGCACCTACAGCTGATAGAGATGAGTCTGTCCCTATGCTTACCGCACATACTAGTCGACCGAATGTTGCTGGACATCGGTCAGATGATGATGATAAGGACGATCAGCCATTGGAGCATCGTTTCCCTCGACGTCGGAAAGCACCAGGAGATCGAGACAGCCAGAGTCCTGAGTAGCTTTTTGGCTACTTCCTACCTTTGTTTCAGTTTCTTTTCATTTTCTGTTAGACTATTTATTGCTTTCTTTTGTTTCTTATGCGTTTTTGTGTCTTTTTTTGTTTATTTTTACATCGAGATAGTGTAAAGTAAGTCTGGGGAAGAACACTTATTAACTAACGCATTTTTCTATTTTGTTTCTTTTACAATCTCGATTTTTTAGACTATTTCATTCATTTATTTCTGTATTTTGAGCTTTTGAGACTAACATCAGACATTTTGATTTTCGATTATCTCAGCATTATCTTGGACTCAGTATCGCTTGAATTGCATTTGTCAGGAGTCGATCAGACTATTAGAAAACTTAGAGACAAAGCAACACTCAGTTTCAGAGCACATTCATCTCAGCTTTCAGAGGATTTCATGATGATTTCGCACCTAACCTAACTTAATCCTCTCGTCAAGGGAATTGGTAATACATCAGGTATGTTCCTTCTGTTTACTCAATGAAATATGTTCCTTGTAAGTCTGGTTCTGTTTCTCTCTTCATCATGTTCAGGCATTTTAAGCCAAATTTTGATGGTACTCAATTTAAGTTTTTGCATGAAGTTAGCCTAGGGTAAAAGTTTTCCAATGACGCTGCAAGTTTTTAAAGTGAATTGGAGGTATCTGAGGATACATCCAATGACATAATCCTTTTCACTTTACTAACTAGCTTACCGAGGGAAACTCCAATGAAGCAACTCATGTATATTCTTTAGTTACCAAAGAATCAGCCAATTAATTAAAAAAAGATACCCTAAGCAAACCTGAGAAAAAATGGTTTTATTAAAAGAGAGAGAGATGGAATCAGACTGAAGGTAGTCTAGAGAGTAGAAGTAGGAACTTTTCACCTTTTGATCGATATTCCCTCGAATGAGACTGCACTTAGATTTATTAGGAACTCAGTATGGAGAATCTGATTGTTTGTTTTGAATTGTGACACAAAATTGTTATGTTTGCCAAGTCTAGGGAAAGTACAAGGTAGTCTCAATTTTGATAAGTAATATTCTTGTGATCACATTGGACTTGATGTGCAGGATCTGGAGAGAGTCATTTGTCTGATGAGATGTAATCTTCCTATAATTTTTTCTTTCTTTGCTTGAGGAAAATATAAGCAGCGGAATACACGAAGGTGTGTGTATTGCGGTGATTTGTTATAGAGGATAGTGAAGGGGACTTTGTTTTTGATGGCTGAAGAAGAGAAAATGTTTAGAAGATGTGCAACAACATGAAGAGCCTCTACCCAATATTTTGGTGAGATGAGCTTGAAATAGGAGAGAGCGAATGATATTATTGATTGTGCGAATCATTCTTCTGGATTTCCCATTTTGTGCAAATCAAAAGGATCAAAGTCGACACAGCACCAATTATCTGTGGTGAATTTTCGAACACATATGAGATATTTGACAATTTTAGGAGTGATGAGTATTTTGTGTAAAACAAGAGAGCAAAAGTTTGAAAGGAGAAGAGATAAACCGAAATAAGTGACAGGAATGATGAATCTGTCACCGAAAATAACAGAGTGCTTGATGTTAGGATTAAAATTAGATTGGATCATACCTGCCAATGCTGCTAAATGTGTGGTGTCTTCGGCGGTGTTCATGTACTAGTCAGCGGCGGACGGGTAGGCGAGCGTCATAGTGTTGACGGTGTGAGTAAAGTCTGTCGTTGGTTCAACTCAGTGATGTGAGCTTGTTGGATCGGAGTGGAAGGTCGAGGCCCAAGAATTCCACGTTGCTAGCGAGTAGGGAAGAAGGTCCATGGAGGATAGAAAGCGGGCCATGGAGGCAAGTAGTTGGGGCCCCAATTAGAGAAATATGAGCCTTGTTAATGAGGCTAATCTGAGACGACTCTACTGTGATTGGAGTTGATGTTGCAACGATGGCTTCTGTTATTGGGGCGAAGAGAGGCGGAATGAGCAGAGCATGAATCGTTGGTGGTGACGATGAGAGCGGAAGAGTCAGAGGTGTGGTCCTCGTGAGTGCCAACAACGCGTTTGTGCAGTTTCTAGAGACGCGATTCTCCATCTGAAGCATAGATTTTGCACTTTCGAAGCTGGGGAATGGTTCCTTGTATTTGATTACATTAATAATGTAATCGTATTTGCTCTTTAGGCCATTGAGCATGTACATAAAGAGCGTGCGTTGGGGACGGGAGAATCAAGATACAATAGGATTGAATCGTCTGATCACCAATTTCAAGAGTCTGGAGGTCATTGTCAAGGTGGATGGTGCGACTCTCTTTATTGTTATGAAATTGTTCTTCGATGCGGATAGAGGCTTCATGAGCTCTCCCGCCATTACAAAAAGCTGAACGGAACATAGGAGGCGTTAGGATACCATAGATCCATAACTTTACAAGACCGTCACATGTGAGTCAAGCGCCATTTTATGCATCCTTAGGAGTCACAGTGCCATCGATGTGGTCAGGACATCAAAGGTGAGGCAATGGGTGAGAAACAGATCACGCCAAGTGTCATAGTTATGGTCAGTCAAAATTGAGAGTGATGGGAATGTGAGATTTGATGTTCATAACGAGGAACGTGCGTTCAGTGGAGGTGGGAGTACTCATTGAGACAGGAGAAGAAGAAAAAAAAAAGATTGAGAGAAAAGGTTCAGGAGCAGCTGTGCTGTGATACTTTTTTCGTTTTATTTAATTCAAATATTTCTCTTTGGCCAAATATTGGAATTTTATTTCGTTGTGATTGAATGTAATTTGAGTAAACTTCCTTAAAAGGGATTATATTGATTATGAACGTGATATATAGGTAGAGCTATTACATAGGTTTCTGTATACAAAATATGATAATGATGTGATTTGTACAAGAATTGTAAGTGAGTTATGATGAAAATATTCACTTGCTATCTGATTGATCATGTCATTCCATTATTAACCTCATGTTTTAAACAATCATCTAAACCTATATTTAATCATGTAAGCATTACTACTTTGTTTCTTTTGATGTTTTTGAAACCAGCTATTTCACATGCACGCATGATTTTATCTCCATCGTTGCATAAGCTTTTCTACAATCATATTTTACTATTGCTTTCTTAATGATTAAATAATATTTGCATATATCATCAAAGTTATTTTAGGAAGATTACGTGATATATCATTATGATAATGTCAATTGGATCACTATTCAAAATTTGTTGCAGTATTCAAAAGTTTTTGGGATTTTATCGTAAAATCGTTTTAGAATCGATTTACACATATTCTTGTCAGAATTTTATATTTATCTTATCGCTAGAAAAAAATTTTCATCCCGGAATCTTGCATAATATATAATCACTTGATTTAACAAATCCCCTTTCTAATTTGGTTTTCTGGAAACAATTTTACATTGATTTGGGGTAAATATTTACTTTATTTTGATTTATCAAAATTTACATGGTTTTACACAACTTGACAATTTCATCCTATTGGCCGCATGTTTTAAGGACTTTAGACGACGTCAAGCGTCCCAGTCATGGCCTTATATTGCAAAACGAATCATGATTCTGTTTGTCGGGCTTTACTAGTAAAACAACTATGATATCTTGCTTGAGTTGAGTAATAATTTCTTACTCCATATTATTTTATTGTTTGTTCGTACAATGATTCGTTTAGTGTTTAATCAAACTATGTTCGTATGTTCGTGTTTCCATGATATAAACTGTTTTAAGTGGATTTTCTAGATTCATATTAACTAGTCAAATACATTTTCATGTCCTGCTTGTTGCTTTTTTTGCTTGATCAATGACTCATACTTACAAATTTGTCCAAGACTAAAAATCGAGACGTATTCTCGCAAATTCTAAAAAAGCCTACGAGATCCTTTCTAAAAAGAGTCAAACTAATGGGTCCATCCCCAAAACGCTGAGTCTTAAAATCAGCAAAGGCCGAGATCATATTCTATAAGCCGAGTCTTAAATTCTTGCCGAGCTTTGATCTCTTAAAACTTTTTTCGAGTCATAAAATCTCGACTATGGCCGAGATCCTACTCTCTAAGTCAAGTCTTAAAATCTTATTCGAATTAAGCTGAGTCTTAAAATCTCGCTCGAATTAAGCCGAGTCTTAAAATCTCGCAAAACATAAAAGAACCTACAATATTCATTCTCATTATGGGCCAAACAGCAGGGTCAATCCCTAAAATACGAGAGCTAATTCTCACAATTAATCCAAGACCAAGTTCTTGCACTACAAGATCTAATATTCGCAATTAAGCAAAGACCAAGTTCTCGCAATACGAGTTCTAATTCTCGCACTTAAGCTAAGATCAAGTTCTTGCAATACGAGATCTAATTCTCGCAATTAAACCGAGACCGAGTTCTCGCAATACAAGATCTAATTCTCGTACTTAAGCCGAGAACAAGTTTTCACAATACAAGATCTAATTCTCGCAATTAAGCCGAGACCATCTTCTTGCAAGACAAAATATAATTCTCGTGATTAAGCCGAGACCAAGTTCTTGCAATACAAGATCTAATTCTCACGATTAAGCCAAGACCAAGTTCTCGCAATACAAGATCTGTTTCTCGCTATTAAGCCGAGACCAAGTTTTTGCAATACAAGATATAATTCTCGCGATTAAGCCATGACTAAGTTCTCTCAATACAAGATCTAATTCTCAAAATTAAGTCAAGACCAAGTTCTCACAATACGAGATCTAATTCTTGCAATTAAGCCAAGACCAAATTCTTGCAATACGAGACCTAATTCTTACAATTAAGCCGAGACCAAATTCTCGCAATACAATATTAATTCTCGCAATTAAGCCGAGACCAAGTTCTCGCAATACAAGATATGATTCTCACAATTAAGGCTGAGACCAAGTTCTTGCAATACGAGACCTATTTCTTGCAATTAAATCGAGACAAAGTTCTCGCACTACAAGATCTAATTCTCGCAATTAAGCCGAGACCAATTTCTCGCAATACAAGATCTAATTCTCACAATTAAGGCTGAGACCAAGTTCTCGTAATACAAGATCTAACTCTCACAATCAAGCTGAGACCAGCTCTTGCAATTAAGCCGAGACCTAGTCATTTCATCTCGTAAGCCAAGATCTAACTCTCACAGTGAAGCAGAGACCTAGTTCTCGCAATTAAGCTGAAACCTAGTTCTTCCACCTTGTAAGCTGAAATCTAAAACTCGCAGTGAAGCCGCGATCTAGTTCTCGCATCTCTTAAAGTTGAACTCCACCTCAGACACATGCATGCACCTTGCGCCATTTTGGATTTACGTCACCAGACTATTTACTCAAAATTCGTTGAACTCAAATAGATTCTCCTTCGATAAATTGGGGGGGGGACAATTGTTAGAGGTGGGTTTCACTCCACCATTAGCCCGATATCCAACTCGGCTCAAGGCCCATCAAGGATCTTGGCCCAAAACTCATCTCGGACTTTGGTCCAAAGCTCATCTCAGACCTCGACCCAAAGCTCAACTCACACCTCGACCCAAAATCTACTAGTCAAGGCAAATCAAGAAGATAATAATTATTCCATATTTCATGTATGAAATATTTCCAAGAATTTAGGAATATCTCTTTTAGAGATAATGTCAATATTTAGAGAAATGAAAAGTTACATTGTAATCTAGATCTAAACTTCTTTTATTCATCTATAAATAGAGGAGGCTATCTCCAAAGAGAGGACATTCACAATTCACCGACAACTATTCTACTACTTAATAAACACAATTCTCTACTCTTTTCTTTTTATCTTCTTATTAATCAGAATTCTTACCTACTTCATTTTACAAATAATCGAAATTAGAATTTAAAATTTTTGTGCTAAATCCGGTTGAAACAATGCTCTTTCTATAACAGTGATAGGTAGACCATCGAGTCAGGACAATTTATACAATCGTGTGATATTTAAAAATTGAATCCTAAAGTTATCCGCATAAAACTGATGATGTCCATGTGTCCAAACTATACCGACTCAAATGTTTAACGACTTAATCGATAATCTCCAACTCTTGCACGGAAAGAATCATGACATAGAAAATGACATAGAGAAACTGGTAACGAACTAGTGCCCACTTTACAAAAAACCCCACTAAACTCCAAGTTTGGAGCAGAAACTTATGTTCATATATAGCTCGCTTGTAACATATGTGGAACCATGAGTTTAGAGCCGCGTATGCTAAAGAACAAAATCATCAATATGACATAATTATGAGTAATATATGTTGTGTAGTATATATGTCTCTACTATATATATGTATTCATTGATGTCCTTTCTGATGATTTTCACGTATTCATAAATCTCACATTTGACAATAGCTAAAGCACAATTTCTTTCAACTAATTCAAGCCATTTACAATATTTTCCATCGTTCCATATATATCGTGATTATATATGTATACGTATAGAGACATGCATGTATATATCGAGAAGAACCGTAAGAACATAACTCATACATGAATAACCAAAGTTATACAACACAAAACCACATCCCTCCGTCTGTTTTGTATACCCAATGAAAGCCACTTCAAATAAGAAATGATAAACTAAAAAAGATATAAAACTTGAAAACTATTGAGTTCTCGGTCCCCATGAGAAACCCAAATTAAGCCAAATATACCCTCCTAATCCCAATAAAAAGAAACACCAACCCATGTGGTGGACCTTAAAATTACATAGATGGAAAAAAAAAGATCAAAGTCAGGATCATATTATGTACATACACATAGAATTTACCTCGAGTGAAATTGACAGTAAACCTTGAACCAATGTTGAACCCCTTTTGTTTTTCTTGAACAACTCGAAGGTAGATGATTGAGATGGTGAGATGAAGAGGATCCGAGGGAGCTTTATAGTGCCAAGATAATTATTTCCCCTTATTAGATCTCTCTGATCCAAGCTTCGTCTCTCATCTCAAAAAAGAAAAAAGGAAAAAGAAAAAGTGATGAAGATAAACCCTAGCTAGTTATAGATCATATATAACCAAAGGTTTGGTTTATATCAAAGAGGTGAGGGAGGATCCAACGTTATTATTTGTTGGATCAAGCCATGCTCCATTGACAACACTTGCATTACTCCACATGTTGTTGTAGTTTGAAGGCTCCAAAGATGATGATGACATGAACTCATTAATGTTGCCAGAGATCTGATCCAGCTTTCCTTCTTTGTTCATATCTTCATTGTTACCTCCAACATGCAGATCTTGAAGGGATGCTAGGGTTTGGAGATGGGACTGTCCCAACATATCACCACCATTGCTCATGGGCTTCTGTGGGTGCTGGAATAGAGTTGAGGAAGAAGAAGACATCGAGGACCCGAATAGACCCGATAAAAGGAAGGGTTTGTTTGTGGTGGAGTTGTTGATGAAGCTGTGGTCATGACTCATATGATGTGGAAGCCCTAATCCAAGAGCACTAAGACTGCTAAACCCAGATGAGAGAAACTCACTCTCTAAACCATTTGATGAAGAAGTCTTCGAAGAATCGCTAAAGCGGCTTGGAATCATTGGAAGATTACTCATATGATCTGACAAACCATAGAACAAAGGATGATGATTCATGGAAGAGAAATGGGAGATCTGATGAGGGTTTGTAGGAGATGAAGAAGTCGTTGTGGATGCTGTAGAGGTGGCAGTTGCGGTTGCGGTTGATGGCCGCTTCACCCGTTTGTTCTTCCGATAGCTACCACCTACAGGAACGTTCCGGAGAGTCCCACCACGAGTCCAGTATCTCTTGCAAGCCTTGCAAAAGTGCCTTGGCTGAGAGAGGCTGTAGTTGTTATAGTAACAGAACTTTGTGTTGGAAGAATCACAACGAGGGCATTTAAGTTGCGGTTGAGGTTGCTGTGGTTGCTGTTGTTGCTGCTGATGAGATGAAGCCACGATCATGTTCTTGCTCTGCATACTAGCCTGAGAAAGAGAAGAGAGGGAGAAAGAAAAAGAGAGAGAAAGAAAGGATTTTAGAACGTGTGGTTTAACTAAAGGCAAGAGAACAAAGAGAGGACAAGGGATATTATTCGGATCCAAAAGCTAAGAAACAAAAGATAAATGGGTCATATTATTTAGAGAGAGAGAGACCAGTGGATTAGTGTTGGGAGAGCTGATGATAGGCATCTTCTTCTTCTGGTTACAACTGCCAAACATATCTGTCTTGATTAAGCTCTTTTGATTTTTATTTATCTTACTTTGTTTCTTCAATTCTGAAAAAAGAGAATCCCTTTAAAACCAGCAGTGTACAGACAAAGAGCTGTTGGCTACTAAAGCTATTATTACTGTTTTAACTTTCAAAGATTGAGGCACAAAGATTCTTGACAGATGGTCTTTTATGCTCCTTATTTTATATTTTTTGTAATATTGTTATTTGTGCCACTATTGACTAACTATTACTTTGATATATATGTATAAGTATTTTTTCATTAAATATCCATATTTGTGTGTGGCACTAGGGTTCTGTAGGTTTTATACTTGTAAAGTGATTTCTCTACTTGTACGTACTTTATTTAACATGTTGCCTATAAGTTTAATTATAAGATTTGCTAAAGAGATGTTCAAGATGCCTTCGTTCTAAAACTGGTCTTTTAAACCGGCTATTTTTACTAAAATATATTATTACAGAATTTATCATTTATGTTGTCTACAAAAATTCGTTTTCCTTGACCGACTTGCTAAAATCGTTTTCATTATGTCTTTTTCATTTAAAACACAAATATCGACGATTTGTAAATGGGTTGATGAATTATTCTTTCTCTACTTATTTATTTTTTACAGAAAAAACTTGTATTTGTTGGCTCTTTATTTTATGTCATAAACATTTTATTCTGCATAGTAATTCATAAACTATTACTATTAACTACATTAATACGCTATTAATTGAAGTCGAAAACCGTTTAATGTAACGATTGCTAGCGTTATAATTATGCATTAGGGAACAAAGCACAATCGTTTAGCTTTATTATCTTGAGTAACTAAAATAGCAAAATAACACCGTTTTGCAATTAAAAAAAAAGTACACAAAGTCTTAAGAAGCTTACTATCTATTATTCAACTGGAGACATGCGAGTTACACAAAGTCTTCAACATCCACATACTGCTTGGTTCATCAAACGAGTAGTAGACTCTCCACTTACACTCTTTCGACTGAGCACAAACAAAACTTATTTTGTCTTTCTCTCATTGGTCTTGATTGATGTTTTTTTCGCCTTCAGAACATAGTTCAGAATTGTTTCCTTAAACACAAAACAGTTAAAAACCGTCTACCATGAACCAATTTCTCATCAGTTGATAGCCTAACCATCATATTCCTAGTTACCACCGGTTTCTCATCTTCATCTTCATCTTCACTTTTTGGAATTGTGTTACTAGGAATCTTTAAGTTCATCAAACCAATTACTAACATCATCCTCTACTTCGAATTCAAACTTCTCCATGATGTCTTCTTCAGAATCTTCACTGTCTCTGTTATCACCATTTCCTACTTCTCTTTCTATGGTATTTCCTCCGTCGTTGTCACCGTCTTCTCCGTCATTATTACCACTTCCTCCGTCGTCATCACCACTTCCTCCGTCATCACCATTGTCTCTATCATCGCCTTTTACTTTGTTATCAACATTACCTTTGTCATCTACATCTTCGCCTTCGACTGTGTCAACCATCTCCACATCTTCGCCTTTAAGAAGAATAAAATATGGGTATATGGGTTCACTATAGTCGGTCGGCAAAGAGGGAAACCACCAACTCGACGACGTCATCACTGCTCCACCGATTCAACGAGAAGAAATCCAAATCCTAATTTCTAAAAAAACCTCAATTCAATTTAGAAGATGAACAAAGATGAATTGTGTTAAGTCTTGAGTCTGTTTTTGGTCTTTTTCATTACGCAGCATTTTATTAATTTTTTAGTCTTAATTTTTTTATTGCAAAAGGTGTCGTTTTGCTATTTTGGTTGCTCAAGACAATAAAGCTAAACGACTGTTCTCTGTTTCCTAATGCAGAATTATAACGCCAGTCATTGCTACAGTAAACGGTTTGCGATTCAATTAAGAGTGTATTATTGTAGTCATAGTAATAGTTCATGAATTACTACGCAAAATAAAAAAGTTCATGGCACAAAATAAAGATCCAACATATACACGTTTTTTTCCGTAAGAGATAAATAAGTAGATGAGAAAATAATTCGTCATCCCTTTATAAATTTATACCAATATGATATTCCTTGCTTTCCAATCACTAAATACTAATTTCAAAATTTCTATATGGATATATATATACATATATATACACATATACATATTGTATATATATAATCTATAACTTTAATCTTGCAAATTATACTATCGATTGAAACACGAGTATCAGATAAACTCTTCTTTTTCTAAAGAGGAGTAACTAGTATACTTAGGGGATGTACTATAATATGAATTTTAAGTGATTTGGATTAAGATGACAAATCATTATTTAAACATAAATTTCTTAAAATTATTTTAATTTAGTGTTATTGAATTAATGATTTTAAAAATAATACAATCAAATCTATTATTGGAGAAAAAATTAAAGGTAAACTATTTAGTGATTTTAAAAGATTTTAGAGTATAATTTAGAGGATTTTTTGAGTTAAAATAACAACAACAAAAAATCTTATTGTTTTAGGTGAAATTTTGGAGAATTATTTTGTCACAAAACATAAGAACTACTTTAAATTCATCTAAAATTATCTGAAATTTTATAAAATCTAAATCATTCACAATCATTTAGAATTCATAATCCAATACACCCTTTAAATATCCGCCACATGTTCTTCCCGAAACTTCTTCAATATGGATTGTATTTTGGGTATCTTATGGTCTCCTCTGTAATATCTTCAACTTTTCATTGCCTATTGTCGGGTTGTACTGTCAATTCTTTTTCAAAAACTAGAAACATTCAAAGTTCATAAATTATATATTAAGGTTTTTCAAACTCTACTCGTTCATTCATGATACAGGAATATGAGTGTAAGGGTACCAAATTTACATAAGAATAATTTTTAGAAAACCTTCTAACAATATGTAATAAAAAAAATTTGCTTTTGATATTAATAGAGTTAGGAATTTAGGATAAGGAAAAGATGCTGCAAAGGCTCCTCAATCTCGTGGAATCTTCTCTGTAGAAGGGAGAAAAGCCAGAAATTTGTGCCAAAGACAACTTATGTGATCTAGAGTGAGATTAGTCTAGACATCGCCAAAAGCAAAGTTTCTACCTCTACATGAAATGAGGATAGACTTTGAAAAATTCCTTGTGCTCTTATGATTCTATCAAAACCATCTGCGAAGAACCTAGACCCGAGAAATATTCAGATTTTTTCCAAGAGCCATCATATGAAAACTCGCAATAACAATAATTATCTTTAAAAAGTCTCTTCCTTGTGAGGAATATCCCTGGTTGAAAAACTAATGTAAACAATATCTCGCTAAGCCTAAAACCATGCATGTGCCTCTTCCTCTGCTATTTTAACTATATGTCAAGGGTTCTTATCTAAATTCGATAAAAGTTTGTCCTTCAAGAAAAGGTTATATATAACGGTTTTTAGAAAATGAAAACGCTCATATGTGCATATGTTGTTACATACATTCAAAGTTTATGTCCACATCAAATTTTTTCAACTAAAATTTTACTTTGTATAAGCAGAAATTGTGTGTTTTAGATAATACGTACATTGTCTCCAAGCACATCGTAAGCGGTGTAGTAATTGAGATGTCGAATCGCAATGAAAAATAATCTTGTAAAAGAAATATGAAATTTCATCTCATTTAACGCTTTCAATTATCTTTTCTTTTTGTCAACGATTGGATCGACAAAGCCCGATCCATAGGTTAGCCCACAACTTAAAATCCCTTTTAGTTCTACTAGTGTAATGGGGAAGAATCGAACCCCGGTGCCCAAAATCATTAGCTGAATCATCCTAACCACCAGATTGAGAGTAACTCTTTCAATTATATTTTCTTTCTTTTAATTTTTCAACTTTGTCACGATAAATCTAATCTAGTGTTAATAAAGATTTAACAATATATATTGCAGCAGAAAAGAGGCCTAAAGTCTCAAAAGACGATCGGCTCCAGGCATATTATAAATCAACGAGATATATGTAATATTAGTCTGTCTTAGTTTACGCAAATAATCCAGTGACTACTTCGATGACAATCCCATCCGACACTGCCCATGTGTATCCTCCTTTACCTGTTTCTCCCACGCTGAATTGAGAACCATGTACAGGAACTATTTTCATCGAATCTCATAGTTCTTGAGTTTCCATTGCATTTTTTTCTTGTAGCAGCATTTTAGTTTCAAAAAATAACACAGAAAATTTTAGCTTAACAATGTGGTTTTATTTGAATACAGTTCACCACTGTAATCATATCAAAAACTGAATCTAGAACACTAATGGAATAATTTACATTAAATTGTATTCCCTCCGTTTCATAATATAAGTTGTTTTAGAAGATTTTTTTTGTTTCAAAATATAAGTTGTTTTACAAAATCAAATAAAAAGTAAACTAAAAGTTAAAATAAACTAATTTTTTATTTAAAAAAATTGTATTTTTCTTTCTTTTTCTTAATTAAATGTTAAAATAAAGTGGTGAACTTTTTATTGAGAAAACAAAAAGCAAAAAAATTCTTAGTAATTGTGCATTCAAGCAAAACAACTTATAAAAAGAAACAGAGAAAGTATAATATATATATATATATGTATAATATATATATATACATATATATATATGTGTATTGAAAATGTAAGGTGGAAAAAGATAGAGACAATAAAGGAGAATGTAACAAGTGAATCTTTCAGAGGGATCGAGGAAAATCACTCATCACGATAAGTGACCTTCTTTTGCATATTGTGGAATTGGAGTGAATCCCTAGACCCACATCAACCTATCAATCCCACTTCCAGCTCTCTTTTTTTTTTATTATATATAATATATACATTCCAACAATCATATATTAAATACGCAAATCTATCATACAACCTAACTATAGTTTATACGCGTCGGTTTCAATATTATATCATACTTCTCTCCTTATTATACTACTAGTTGCACCTTTTAAGATGTTAGTAATAATTCAAGAGATTGCTTTCAATATTTTAGTATGCTACGGAATGTTTAGAGATAATACTAATCAATTAATACATCCAAGAATGATAGCAAGGCACAATATAATAAATATTAAACAATAACGTTTAAAATAAAATCTAAGTTGAAAAATACAAATGTTAACTATGTGATTTAGACCAGCCATTGAAAATACTACTTTAAAGACTAAACTATCCTTCCAAAATTTTGTTTTTAGGTGGAAAAATTATCTTACTAAAAAGCATAATCAAAGTGATCCTCAACTAACAACTAAACCAATTCAACTTGGTATTAAGATTGTCACGATCCAGTCTCCAAATAGCAAACGCGACTCTACTAATTGAAACTACAGATGTATAGACATATGCAATATAGATCAAATTATTACATCATTAAGATTTAAAAATATAAGAAATGGGATAAATTAAGAGTTAAAGTTGAAAGGAAAAACAAAAGAGAAGAAGGGTAAAGGGAAGTGAAAGGTCCAAGAGGAAAGGGACAAAAGAGAGCATAAGTGCATGTGATGTTCCATCTCACTCACTGCCAACCCCAAATGGGTTCACATTTCCAATCTTTACTTTATTCTCCTTCGTCTCTTTCCTTACATTATCTTTGCTTTTCTTTACTTTTTTATTTTTTAATACCATTACATCTTACAACTCTGTATCCATATATACTATCTAGCACATCACATCTTAAGACATGTTTGCAATTTTTTTATTGTCTTTAAACTATATATATATATATATGGAGACGACCCCGACCCATTGAGCCAACCATTAGCATTATTAGAACAATGGTCAATTTACTTAATAACCATGTATTGAATTAAGTGTGAGTGATTGTGAACCTGCATTTTTGGCGCATTCTAATTCTTATTTCCGAAAAAATTTCGAGTCTTTGTAGTCTTTTTCATATATTCTCAGATTGTAACAAGTTAGGATGTGATTTAAACACTCAATGCATAGATTTGGACAAAAGGGATCAAGATTGGAGGTTTTACAAGCTCTAGACCCATCAGTTTCGCATCCAGAAAAATGTCGTGGTTTCATTAGACCGACCAGATTTCAAAGAACGATTGATCTGAAGCATGGGACCGATTGATCCACACCTAGACTAGATTGATCGGTCCATATCTGCTCTACGAGAAAACCATAATTTTATTCTTCATTACGTCTGGTTTTGATATAAGTTGTACAATAACGAATTTTTGGACTATTAGAATTAGAGTTTTGCCACTTTTTCTTTCTAGGCTTTCACTTTTCAGTTTCAAACTTTTTCCATTGTTTTTGTTCTAGGGAGACAAATCTATACTCTGCAACTCCGGAGAAAATTCCTGAACCCTCTTTATTTCCTGTTTCAATATAATTATGAGTTTTATTCAATGGTTTGGTTTGTTCTTTTCTACCACATCTAGTAGTTCTTAATCAAATTTATAATTTTCTGAGGATTTTTTGGATTGATTAGTTAGGTCCAAATAGGAATTATTCGTATTGTTCTTCATCTACTGTTGTTTTTAATGCTTAAGATAGACTGATCACCTACCTTATGATCATAGGTTATTTAATGTACCAAAAATGTTTGTTTAAATGCTTCAGATAACATAGATGAGCAATTTGTCTTTAGCCAATGAAAACTAATGTTAAGACAATTTGTGAACATATTGAGATAATGCAAACCTAGAATTGTATGTTCAAACGACAGTTTAGAATCCTATGTTGCTACATATAGTAGTCAACGCAACAATAGTGGATTTACTATATAATAGTGTTTCGAGTTCAAGAATTGGTTTAATTGTTCTCTGAATAGTGATGTCTTTATTTTATTAAGTTTACATAATTTATTTATCATTGTTCTTATTCATTTGAATCACAACAATCTTATTGTTTCTTAGCTTAAGTTCATTGTAGAAATTGATAGTATGATATTTGGTCCTTGTGGATTTGATTTTTTTATGACTACTTCATTTTGTTGTGCATTTACAGTAATATAAAGTTAAAGCTATGTGTATGAGTGAGTAATCATAAGAAAGAAAAATCAATATATAACCATTTAGCTACAGTAGAGACAATTCTAACTTCAAAAACTTTTCTATAATAGATAGAAATGATACTGTACATACAAAAGAAGTAGCAATACTACTATATATATATACTATTTAAAGCAGACTCCAACTACATGTTACAAAACAGAAAGTATAAATTGGAGGAGAAGAAGAAAATAATTTCTAGTTTTTGCCATTCTCAAAAATTTAAACTTTCATATCTGTAGAAAAAAATTGTGTTTTTCTTAAAAGAAAATTTATATATGTGAGTTGATTTTTATTAATTGGAGGAGAAGAAGAAAATAATAAAGGATAAAATGGCAAATATACAAATATAGAGAATGTTTTGCTGCTTACTATTGTATGGTTAGTGTATGAATTAATAAATTTGGTATGGTTATAGATACCAAATTCTCTTTAAACAATTATGCAAGGGCTGCATGATAGTGTTATACATTCAAGATACAGACTATTGTTAGTTACATTATTGGTAACACAAATAGTTAGATGCATTCTTAAAATCTTCGAGGGTTTTTCAAAGTTAGTAATTAACAGGATTCTTCCACGTGCCACATCCAATGATCCGAAATTTTCCTGGATTTATTTATTTTTAAAAAACTAGATAAGATAAATCTTTAAATAGATTTT
>OVBA01005587.1:0-19491 GCA_900406435.1 Lepidium aucheri
GAGAGAGAGTAAAATGAGGAGAGAGAGTAAAATAAGGAGAGAGAGCAAAATGAGGAAGGAGTAAAATGAGGAGAGAAAGTAAAATGAGGAGAGAGAGTAAAAAGAGGATAGAGAGTAAAATGAGGAGAGAGAGNAGAGAGAGTAAAATGAGGAGAGAGAGTAAAATGAGGATAGAGAGTAAAAAGATGAGAGAGAGTAAAATGAGGAGAGAGAGTAAAAAAAGGAGAGAGAGTAAAAAAGATGAGAGTTAGTAAAAAATAGAGAGAAAAAATAGGTTGGTTTGTAGTTCAAATTTTAAATGTTAACAAGTTAATAGGTAACCCGTTTTGACCCATCAACCCATTCGAACCCAACCCATTCCAACCCAAACTCATTTAACACATCAACCCATTAAACATGTTAACCCATTAGGATCAAAAATTTCAAAACCAATGGGTTGATGGGTATGGGTTGGGTTGGGTCGACCCATCACTTTTTACCCATTTTGACACCCCTACTTCAAAGGTTATAGATGTCTGGTTGATGCCTCTTGTAAAGACTCAAATTTTTTTTCAAGATAGGTTAATACTGCTACCCAAACAGTGAAGATGAAGCGAATGTGGGAGATCAGAGCATATCATCACTTTATGCCAAATTTGAGGCTCTTCTGTAGGCAATGACATGCCTTATTTCTCTGCAGATTTTAGAGGTTGAGTTCGCGACAGACTGCTCGAAGGTCAAGAAGAGGTAGAGATCCTAGACGCATGGTTGGCTTTCAGACCCTACGTAGAAAACTTTTGCAGACTTTAAAGTATATTCAGTGTTTGCTTCCTAATTCTAATTTCTCGTGCTTTAAATCACAAAGTATATTATTTGGTCTGCAATATGAAAGGGTTATACAAAAATCATGCTTTTGTGAACAATATATTTAAAAATTGACTAGTATTCTTGCAAAATGAGTAATGTTTTTTTTTCTTATCAACAATGGACCATTACTGGTTTGGCCATTAGCCAAAATATACATAGTGTAAGCACTGGACTCGATTTCTGAATATGCAAGTGCACTTACTTTTAGTAAATTTACTACATACCACTAGACTAAAGATCAATTGCCAAAATGAGTAATTTTATAAAGAAAAAACTATGTGATTATATATCAAAACATAATGGCACGTTTTTAAATATTTTTGCATTTAAATTCCAAATTTTTACGAAAATTTTGTTAAAGTCCATTTAAAATCACATATCCACTTTTTTAGTTCTGCTACTTTCATCAGATTGATTCGATTTGCAAAAGCGACATTAACCTTATCCGGACAGAAGTGAAGTGCGCGAACAAAGTGGTGTTTCGTTTCCTGGGTCAATGGCAACTAGGAGTCCAGGAAAAAGCTGATTTCTTTTAGACACGTGGCGTCTTCACAGACCAGTAAAAATAGATACGCCAAGTCAGCCTACAACATAGATTTTGCTCCGCTTATCTTAAAACCAAAGATCTATTGGTGCCACATCATTAGTCTTAAGATGTGGCGCTCGAAATGGATACACCATACAACAATATATCAAAACCACGTAAGCCAAAAGGGATCTATCACTTTTGTCTACAATGCTTTTGTTAAGGACAACAACATATGTCTTCTTATCCATTAGGATCCACGTGGAGGAGACTTGAGTCACTTGCTTAGTCTCAGGTTGATGTATAGAATCAGAAACATATTTGAAACTAGTGTACATGAAATTATGTTGGAAGATCAAATCTTGAGTGTTGCTGATAATAGAAAATGACACTGAATATAGTTTTTTTTTTTTGAACACCGTCTGAATATATATATATATTTTTTTGCAAGGGACTCTGAATATAGTTATTTTTTTCTTTTTCAAACTAACCGAAGTTTTGAAATCATAAAGCACCTCCATATGTAAATTAAAATTCAGGAAAATGATAAATTCTACCATAAACTTGTTTGTTTTTAATTTCATATACATAATCTAATACAACTTGTAATTTTAACTAATATAAAACTTGAATTTATTTTATGAGCTATTAGAATTGTGTAGACTATTAGTCATGCCCGACTTTTTGTATGTGTAAAATGCGTTTGCATTAGGTTTATGACTAAAATTTACTCTTTTTCCCTTACAATTTAAGGCCCAAAACGAAATTAAGGTAAATTTTTGAATGTGTTAGGACTTCTTTTACACTTTTTGCACCAGGCCTTTAATATATTAGAGTCGAACCTATTGTCAATGAATCGTTAAAGTCTGATAGAAGTTGCCAAATACTATTGAACACAAGTCATATCTCATCATCACAACTGCTGCATATTGTGACTTTCAAAACATTGTGTTGCTGAGAGTTTGTTTTGTGTTGCTGAGAGTCATTACCGCCATGCAAACCCCGAGATTGTGAATCAATGCAAATATGCAACCTTAGCATAGTGAAGGATACTGTCCAGAAGCAATAGTGTCTCTAACATCCTGGACATTGGGAAAACATGACAAAAATGGAATAGACCCATGATGAAACCCATATGCGTTACATAACTTGTCTAACAAAAGGGAATGAAACTGCATGTTTAAGAAGAAAATTAGAGTGTCTTCTATAGTAACTTTGTTGTGTGGGTTCCTAAAGAAAAAATTGTAGGCGGCAAGGAAATCATGCACTATCTTAGGATAAGTGTGTGAATAATATCAAAGCATAGAATTCACCTATCGCAAGCCTCTGAAAAAAATTCTCCAAATATTCCTGCATTTCCATTAATACTAGGGTAGCTAGAAAAGCAAAACATGTAGCACGATCTATATTTTCTTCATTTTCTAGAGAAAGGTTGTATCATGTCGGTTCCATATGTAAGCAAGCAAAAATGTAGGGCTTGTAGGCTTCATATTCATAATAGAACGTCATTGTGCCTAGACAAGTGCATCATATCAGAAGAATTTCACTATGAAAGTGTAGAGATGTTTATTCCTACAAAATAGAAATGGAAAGAATGATTTTTCAAACATCCAATATGTTATAAATAGTACATAAATATCTTCCTAAAACACTTTTCTATCTACCAATTACAGTAGGAAAAAATTGAATCGAACTTTCAATGCCAAAATTATTACATGCATCATCTTTGATGTCTTGATGCCAAAGTAAACAATTCATTATATATAATATTAACAATATTTGGTATTAAGATGTTAGACGATAGACGATTGTTTGTAAAGATACAAACCCATATTCAGAAGATACGAGATTTTCTATATTTAGATAGTGTACATTTTGGTAGTTTAGGGTTCGAGTCTCCCCTTTCATGTATAAATATTGTATCCTCATCATCTTAATAAAGTAGAAAAAATTCTTATAAACCCTACAAAGTTTTACATGGTATCGAGTCTAAATGGCTGAAAAATGAAAAGAGATTGTCGAAGGAACAACAAGTGAGAAGAACAAGATGTACCAACTGGCAGCAAATGAAAATCCAGGAGGTACGATTGCACAAGTGCAATTTGATGGCGAGAATTATGATGAATGGACACAAGCTGTGAGAACTAGCCAACGAGTAAAGAAGAAATACGGTTTTGTTGACGGAAGTATCAAGAAACCGGCAGAGGATGACTCTGCATATGAAGATTGGGTGTCAACATATTCGATAGTGGCGCTATGGATACTTAACACTATTGATGCTAAAGTCAGAAAGACTCTAGCAAACAAGGAAGATCCGCATGAGCTGTGAAAAGAAATCAAAAATCGTTACTCTGAGAGAAACAGACCTTGAAATTAGAAGATTAAAGCTTAATTAACATGTCTTAGGCAAGGGGGAAATATTAATATATTATTTTGGAAAACTAGCAAAACTCTGGGATGATTTGAAAAACTATGACCCAACACTGGCTTGCAATTGTGGTCCCTGTGTATGCAACATAGTAGCAAAACTCGAGATGAAAAGAGAGGATTATAAGGTTCATCAATTCATACTCAGACTTGATGATGAAATTTACGGGGCTGTGCGTGCCACTATCATTAACACATATCCCTTGCCATCGATGAATCAAGTCTACTCTAAAGTAAAATCGATTGAAAGACTCAACACATTAATGTGAAGAAGAGAACAACAAAGCACAAATGTTACTTTTGCCGTGAAAAGTGGTGGTTTTCAATACAACAAGCTGATCGGAAAAGAGGATAAGAGCAAGCTCGTATGCTCTGTTTCTAAGAAACAAAGGACATGTTGCAGATGCTTGTTTTCAGGTGATCAGATATTCTAAGTGGTGGGGTGAGTCTTCACGCAACACTGGTTTCAATTCTTGCTAAGGAAGATGAGGCACCAGAGGCCGTGGTCGTGGAGGCTCGAGCTCAGGAATGATACGAGAAAACACCACAACGACTTTATGGAGTGTTGAGTCGAGTTCTGAGGCAGAGCATAATGGATTTACAAGTCTCACCAACAATTAGTGTAGAACTTGATCAAATTGTTAGGAGACCAGAAACAAAGCACACCAACAACACGACTTGTTGGTAAGAATTTCGATCCTTGGAATGGGTTTAGACACTGGAACTTCCAATCATATGTCATGTTTCTCTAATTTTATCTTTGCCTTGGAATATATTTTGCCTTGTTCAATTGAATTATGTGATGAGAGTAGATGCACTACAAAAGAGAAAGGAACAATGGTGTTTGACAAAGATTTTAGTCTCCATAACGTGTTGCTTGTCCCTGAATTGAAATGAAATTTGATATCCGTTTCACAGTTTATAGCAAAGTGTGGATTTATGATGTAATTTGCTGACTTAGGATGTGTGATTCAGGACCGTATAATGAGGAATCTGACTGGAACAGGTGAGCTCAGAGATGGTCTATATTTATTTTTATAGGATGCCGAGTTTTACTGCTTTGAAGTTCAATAAGCAGAGAGCTGAAAATATTTGGCATCAAAGGCTAGGACATCCTTCAAATAAAGTTTTGATTTGTTACCTGTTATGGGTAGTATGAGTATTGATTTTTCTAAGTGTGATGTATGTTTGAAATCCAAACAATGTCGTAAACCTTTCTCATTGAGTGATAATAAAAGTACGGAAGTTTTTGAAATGATTCATTGTGATGTTTGGGGACCTTATCGTAAACAAAGTCTCTGCAGTTCATTTTACTTCTTAACGGTTGTAGACGACTACTCACATGCAATTTGAGTCTTCTTTTGCATGATAAGGCTCAGGTTAAGAAAACGTTACATAATTTCATTGCTATGGTGTTAAGGCAATTTGGGAAATCGATAAAGATAGTAAGAAGTGATAACAGGACAGAGTTTACTTGTCTTAAAGAAGAATTTCAAGGTTAAGGAATCATACATCAGACTTCTTGTGTGGGAACTCCACAATAGAATGGAGTTGTGGAGCATAAACACCGTCAGTTGCTAAACGTTACTAGAGCATTGTTGTTCCAAGCTGACATACTGATACAGTTTTGGGGAGAAGTTATTTTGACAGCACCACACCTGATCAACATGACTTCCTCTTCGGTTTTGAAAGGTAAAAGCCCCCTATGAAATGATCTACAGACTTTCACCATCATATGACCACCTTAGAGTTATCGATTGTCTTGCATTTGCTCACAAGCAGAAACGTGATATTGATAAGTTTGGTCAATGTAGTCGATAATGTGCATTTGTGGGTTATCCGTTTGGTAAAAAAGGTTGGCAGTTATTTGATTTGGACACAGAGGAGTTGTTTGTTTCACGAAATGTCGTATTTGTTGTAGATAATTTTCCGTTGAGTTGTATGAATACTAATACTGGTGACATTCATCGGATTGTTGATTTAACAATATTGTTTGATGTCACTGAATCAGAAAACAAAGCAACACCTAAAATAAGTGATATACCTGTTGTTTCTACGCCAATTGCTCTTAGTGATTCCCCTGCAAACTCAGAAACGAACACCACGATTTTACCTGTAGTAGACGACACTAATATGAGCTCTCCTATTCTTGATAATTAGGTGGTTACATCTGTACCGGTAGAAACAGAACAAGCTCTTGGAAGAGGTATGAGAAACAAACAACAATCCGTCAAATTGAGAGACTATGTGTTGCACTCGATTGTTGATAAAGATGATGGTGGAGTTGAAGTGATATTCGAAGATGCAGAACTGATCTTGGAGAGAATTGTTTGTATATAATCTCTAATTTTATACATGTAAGAAGATGTCGTCACAACATCTTGTGTTTGTTGCTGCTATAAGTAGCGAAATCGAGCCCACCTTGTTTTGCGATGCTGTGGCTATCAAGGTGTGGCGTGACTCAATGAAAAGTGAGATTGTGGCATTGGAAGACCAACATCCATGGGATATGACATAATTACCTCCTGGAAAGGTTGTCATTCGGTCTAAATGGGTTTATCGAATTAAATATAAAATCGAGAGTATGGTTGAAAAGTAAAAATCTCGATTAGTTTGCACTTGGTAACAGAGAAGTTAAAGGTGTTGACTACACAGAAACTTTCACACAAGTTTTAAATTCGTGCTATACCAAACTCTGGAGGGGATCAAGATAGTGAGCCCAATAACTAAAGAATAGTTTGTAACATCAGCTGTTTGGAGATCATGTTTGAGATACTTCTGTATAAAAAAGGGATTATTATAGTTGAGATACTTCGGTATTAAAGCGTTGACCGAGTCGTACTACCTTAGCTTTTAGGCATCAAAACTCCCGCAAACACCCTCTTCTGTTTCCACTCTCAGAACCGTGCCGATCCAATTCCAACGATGAGGAAGCGTCATCCCAAGGCGTCAGATTTGTCAGAACCATCTTCCAAAGTGATTGATGCTTCTGATAACGATGTTCTTCCTAATAGAGAGGTGGATGCTCCAGATGTTAGAAGATCGGCAAAAGTATATTTTTCATTGTTGATTTTGATCACATACTTCACTTGGGCTATATACAATTTCCAAGTTGGAAATTTACCTAAACCCTTAAACGCTCAACAAGCTGGAAAAAGGGGTTTTTCTGAAGTTGAGGCGATGAAACATGTTAAAGCTTTGACTCAATTTGGTCCTCATCCAGTTTCTTCTGATGCTCTTGACCATGCCCTTCAGGTTCTGTCTTGATAGGGGTTCTCCTTTCTTTTTGTTTCTCTAATTTGGGTGCACTGAGTGAGAATTTTGTATTCTTCATCTTATGCAGTATGTCTTGGAAGCAGCTGAGAAAGTTAAACAAACTGCTCACTGGGAGGTTGATGTGAATGTTGATTTCTTTGAATCCAAATCTGGTTTAAATAATTTGGTCGGTGGTCTTTTTAAAGGGAAGTCACTTGTGTATTCAGATATAAGTCATATTGTACTAAGAATCTTGCCAAAATACGAATCAGATGCAGGAGACAATGCTATTCTAGTCTCTTCTCACATTGATACTGTCTTTTCAACGTATGTTGCTTTATCTCTTATCCATTGATCTAGAGTACAATTTTTGTCTCCTGATATCACCATATTGCTAGTATTAAGTGTGTGTATGTCTTTGGTTCGGTTGTGAATGTATGTAGAAGTGGGGCTGGAGATTGTAGCTCATGTATAGCTGTAATGTTGGAATTAGCTCGATCTCTTTCCCAATCTGCTCATGGATTCAAGAATTCTGTTATCTTCTTGTTCAATACTGGAGAGGAAGAAGGTCTTAATGGCGCTCATAGCTTTATAACCCAGGTAATATGATACACTGACCTTAGGGGGTTTTAGATAGATGTATTGCCATTTCTCTCCTTTTACTTTGACTTTGTCAACTTAGTCTGCTTCGATGTCTTAAATCATGAACTTATTGTTGCTGATTCACATTGTGAATAACTGATGCAGCATCCATGGAGTTCCACAGTACGTTTAGCTATTGATTTAGAGGCAATGGGTACGGGAGGAAAGTCCGCTGTTTTCCAGGTATAATCTTATGCAATATCTATCCGTCCTTACAACTGCTATTATATAATTTACATAACAATGCTTAATATGTACAATTTCCTTGGACCTGTGATGCTTCCCTCATCCTTCGTTAATCAAACGAAAAGTCTAAGAAAACATTCCACAATGCTTGAAGTGTTTAGGTAGTTTTAACTTCATTTTGGCTATGGTCTTGATTCCTTTTTTTCTGGAATTACGATGTTATATTCTATGTAATTAGTATTATCTGTGCATCATACCTGAAAGGGAATTGGGTTTCTGGTTCTCAAAATATTTTCGTTTATCTGGAAGTGCAAATTTTGACCTTCTGATTGTTGGAAATATTTGCCGGATGTAGGCAGGCCCGAGTCCATGGGCTATTGAAAACTTCGCTTTGAGTGCAAAATATCCCTCTGGTCAGATCATTGGACAGGTAGGTACTTGCAAATGATATTTCTTGCCCCCTGTACTCTGGTATATTTACATCTGTACGTTACTGCTTTACTATCACAGGATCTGTTCTCTTCTGGTGTCATAAAATCTGCTACTGATTTCCAAGTATACAAGGAGGTTGCTGGACTCTCGGGATTGGATTTTGCTTTCACAGATAATACTGCTGTGTATCACACTAAGGTAATCCCTTCTCTAATTTAAGTGTTTTTCGTCTTCTTTTGATTCCGGTTTACATGTGTAATAGTTTATCGCTTGCATCGCAGAATGATAAGATAGAACTTATAAAACCAGGATCACTGCAGCATCTTGGGGAAAACGTACTTGCTTTCCTCCTTCGGGTTGCTTCATCTTCTGATCTGCCAAAGGATACAACACTCCAGGGAGAGGAAATAATCAACCCGGACTCAGCTGTCTATTTTGACATTTTGGTGATTTCCGAACCAATTATTCTGTTTTTACAATCTAGTAAGATATGTACTCATATAATTTATCATGTACCTCGTTCCTAATTGCTTTCGTTTTTTCTCATGTCAATCCTCAGGGGAAGTATATGATTGTATACAGGCAAAGTTTTGCAAAAATGTTATACGTTTCGGTGATCATGCAATCAATTCTTTTATGGGTTATGTCTTTGTTCATGGGTGGTTATCCCGCTGTTACATCGCTGATTTTGTCGTGTTTAAGTATCATCCTAACATGGATATGCTCAGTAGCGTTCTCGGTAGCTGTTGCTTTCATACTGCCCTGGATTTCTTCATCACCTGTGCCTTATGCTTCGAGTCCATGGATGGCAGTTGGATTGTTTGTGTCGCCTGCAGTTTTGGGGTCAATAAGTGGTCAACATGTGGCCTTTGTTTTACTCCGGAAGAAATTATCAAAAGAAAATTTAAAGAAAAGGCATCTCTCACCAATACTAGGGGATAATTTGGCCAAGCTGGAGGCTGAAAGATGGCTGTTCAAAGCTGGTTCTATACAGTGGCTTGTCCTTCTAGCTTTCGGAACGTATTATAAACTTGGATCAACATACGTCGCCCTGGTTTGGCTAGTTCCTCCTGCATTTTCATGTAAGCCAATCTTGACTAGCTCTGTTTTTTATACAATGAACTATGTTACTTTCTTTAAGTAAATTGAAGATGTTGAAAAAGATGGTTTCCGTTTATGGCTGCTTTAAGTTTGACTTCATCAAACCTAATGGTGTCCAGATGGATTGCTTGAGGCGACTCTAACTCCAGTCCGAATGCCAAAACCCCTTAAAGCTGCAACTCTTCTTATCAGCCTGTCTATACCAGTTTTGATTTCATCTGGCAGTTTTATCCAGTTAACGGGCACATTGATCGGCATGGTCGTTCGATTTGACAGGTAAACTGATTGGCACTATAATGTAAGATGTTTGATACAGCGGATGACCAGTAAATAGGTGGGAGAGAGGGCAGGTTAGGACTCTTTTTGAACATAGTGTGTTTCAGAGTCTTAAGGGTTAGGAGATATTAGGGACTCTGAAACAAACCTTAACTGCTTTGGATGTCCGTAGGTTATCAATCCGCGCAATATTGCTATTTCATGTTCTTCCCACCCTTTAGAAAAGAAAAATAGAGTAACGCTTTCTGTTCCTTTGATAAACAGGCTAAGATTCTTTTGCCTACACTTAGATAGTGAAACAAATTGTTCCCCATATGTTGGAACGCTATTACAATGAATCCAATTGTCAGAGATGCTAAAAAGAAGAAAGAGTATACATTGAAACATACTGAGAATTAATGCTTCTGTGATCTCTTTTTGTTTAGCTTTAACAGACCTTATATTATAGCTATTGCTTTCGGAATTTGTTGTGTAGGAACCCTGGCGGAACTCAAGAATGGCTAGGCAACGCAATGATTGCTGTTGTTATTGGTACTTTTGCAAGTCTGACTATGGTATATCTGCTGGCCTATATTCATCTCTCCGGTAATGTTCTATTTCGAAACTTTGTTTTGGAATTCTACATACTAACTTAATTAAGCAATAATAGTTTTTCACAAACTTATGATCACCAGGTGCAAAAAGGTCGTTAGTCACTGCACTATGCATTATCACTGCTCTCTCTCTTGCTCTTGTATCTTCTGGTGTTTTTCCTGCATTTACTGATGATACTTCAAGAGCAGTAAATGTAAGTCTCTCTGATTCCCGTTTCAGTGAGGTTTTTTTAACTTTTTGGAAATTGATTCAGCTATTCTGTATGGTTGCACTCTTGTAGGTGGTACATGTTGTGGATACAAGAGGAGAAGATCAAGTATCATTCATTTCGTTATTCTCAAACACTCCTGGAAACCTGAACATGGAAGCAGAGCAGACCAAAGAAGATTTTAGATGTGGCAGAGAGAATAAGATTGACTTTGTCACTTTTGAAGCTAAATACAGCTGTCTGACCAACAAGGATGCCGAGATTGGATGGGACAAGCATAACATCCCAGTTCTGCGTGTCATAAACAACAAAGGGGAAGATGAGAGAAGAGTCACAGTGGTTTCAATGGATACAGGAGGCTCAACGCGCTGGACTCTTGGCATTGACATGGAGGAAATAGAAGACTTCACCATGCAAGTAAGTGAGGAAGAAGATGAAATGTTGATAGAACGAGGCGAGAAAAGTAGTAATGAAGAAGGATGGCATCAAATACAATTCTCAGGTGGGAAAATGGCGCCGACAAACTTTGTTCTCAAACTTTACAAAAAGGAGAAGGAGAAGAAGAAGCAAAGACCTCTCTTGAAACTCAGAACTGACTTCAATCGTCTCACGCCAACAGTCAAAAGGGTTCTCCACAAATTTCCTTCATTTTGCTCAATGTTTGGAAAATCCACGGCTCCTTTTACTCTTGCCTTCCTTACTTCTCTTTCTTACACCAAATAACCTCTTCACTCACTTGAGTGCTTCTTGCCAACATGTTTTGTGTTCAGAAAATATTGATTTCGTCCTATTAGCTAATTAGCTACTATGCTCTTTTCTTTGTTCAAACGACATACATCTCGTTCTTGTAGAAGTATCATATGGTTAAGAGTTAGATGCATAGAACATTATGGATTCAATTACATACTTAATATTATTAGTTGAGAAAAGCTTTTAAGACTAACTACATATTTGTAAGAAGTCATAACTTATGTCAATGCAATTTTAAAATCACAGTTTTGATTTTTCTCTAATCCAGTTCCCATTATTGTAAGAATATTCAGAGCAAGTGGTGGAACAAGTTCAAAAGTCCAGCAAACATTTTTCTATTCAAGATAAGTGTATAAAAATCCAAAATTCAAAACAACCATCTCAATTACACCAAATTTCAAAGCAATCCCCAAAAATAGCCAAAATTTTGGTCCTAAAATCCAAAATGCTGACATTACTAGCTGCTGCAAAAAATCAGAAGAAATATCAAAACCATATTGTCAAATTCCTCTCTTTCACATTAGACAAAAGTAGGCATGGACATACTAACCGTAACCAAAATATCGAACCGAACTGACTCGAAATATAAAAACTAAACCAAACCGGAACCGGCTAATTAATCGAATGGTTCCAAAATTCAAGAACGAAAAGAACCGGAACTGAATAGGTACGGAAACGAGAACCGAGTAGTTACTCGAAAGAACCGAAACACAATTATATATTTTAAATAATTATTTATATATAACTTAATAATCTGAATATCCAAAATTATAAATAGAAATCCAAATTTGTTAGTTTATTTAAACCAAATTACTTAAAAAGACTAAAACATTTAATTTATATAATTAATTTATGGTTTTCTATGATTTATTTGATTTTTTTAAAAAAATTATATAAAGGTATCCAAACCGAAACCAAACTGAATCTGAATAGGTACTTATTGGTTATTTTGAGTTCGAAACCGAAAGAACCGGAACCAAAACCGAACCGAACCAAATTTTAATAGGTATCCATTAGTTACTATTTTTTCGGAACCGAAGAACCGAATGCCAATGACTAAACAAAATAACTCTCAAAGAGCATCAAAATATATATATATAATCAGAATAAACAAAAAAGACATTAGAAACATACATCCACGTTAAGTGAACAAAAATACGTGAGAAACATATCTCAACATTGGTTGTGCGTTTTTCTCGTATTCAAGCTAAATAAACAAAACACATAGTTATAGACATTTGACTTGCACAACTCTTGTCTTGTTGTAAAGGCTAATTAAAACCTCAACTTCTATCATATCTTACCTACCACGTGTCCTCTTCTAACCAATTTCTCACATTCTACAAATAAACTTTTCCTCATCTAACAAACTTTTTTCTTTCCTTTTTATTTTTTCTTCCTTTGATTCATATCTTTCTCTGTTTTAATTTCTCAACGCCTTCGGTTTTTTACCGTTGGCTTTGGAGAAATTCAAGCATTTGCAACTTAGCCCACATATGTAACCAACGATTTGAATAATCTTAGGATTTGAAGTTCTTATCTTGCCTTTTTATCATCCCTCTTGTCAATGGAAGACGTCGAGAAATCAGGTGGGTTAGTTTATCTTCATGGAGATCTCGACCTCAAGATCATTGAAGCTCGACATTTGCCTAACATGGACCTTGTTTCTGAAAGGATTCGTCGTGTTTTCAATGCATTTAATTTCTTCGATAAGCATTGTGTCCCTGCTAATAGTAGCCGTAGACGTTCACATAACAATATAATCACAAGTGATCCATACGTTACTGTTTGTCTCGCTGGTGCTACGGTAGCTCGAACGCGTGTGATTGCAAATTCCCAAACTCCGGTTTGGGACGAGCATTTCAAAATTCCATTGGCACATCCAGTCTCTAAAATTGAGTTTTATGTCAAAGATAACGATGTTTTTGGAGCTGATCTTATCGGAATCGCAACGATTTCTGCTGAAAAAGTCAAGATAGGCGAGACGATTAGCGGATGGTTTCCGATAAACGGCTCGCCGAAACAAGATTCAGCAGTTAAGTNGTGAAAGAAACAATCTTTATACTCGTGGGATTACTTCATCAGGAGTGGCTAATTGTTATTTTCCGGTGAGGCCTGGTGGTCACGTGACTTTGTATCAAGATGCTCACGTGCCTGAAACTATGCCTGAGATTGAGTTAGATGATGGAGTTTTTTACCAGCATGAGAAATGTTGGGAAGATATATGTCATGCAATTTTGGAGGCTCACCATATGGTTTATATTGTTGGTTGGTCGATTTTCCATAAAGTAAAGCTAATTAGAGGCTTATCGAAGAAAGTACCAAATGGTGGGAATCTTAGTCTTGGTGATTTATTGAAATATAAATCGCAAGAAGGTGTTAGGGTTTTGTTGTTGGTTTGGGATGACAAAACTTCTCACAGTAAATTTTTTATTAATACGGTAAGAAAACAAAATCCATACTAATCTTATTATGTGTTTATTAGTAAAATTAAACGGGCGATTGCATCAGCGGTTTCTTATTTTGCTACCAATCAGACGGCGCTTAAAATCAGCGGTTGAAACAGATCGATGTTGAAAACATTAGGATTTTGTGTTCAACCGATGTTTCCAAATGAATTTATTTATGAATGTATGTCAACTGTTATATCTAACCGCGCGTTTTCAAACGACCTTCTATTCAATCGTCTTGTTTAAACAGAATTACCAAACTCTATATGGTTTTATATTTCAGACCGGAGTAATGCAAACTCACGATGAAGAAACTCGGAAGTTTTTCAAGAGGTCTTCAGTTTCGTGTGTGTTGTCGCCGCGTTATGCTAGTAGTAAGCTTAGCCTTTTCAAGCAACAGGCATGCTTTGTGTTATCATTCAATTACTATTTTTACTTCTATATTTCCATTTTCTAAAAGATAATTGTACAAACATGTGCATTTACATAAGTTTTATGTATCATGATAATGATCTTGTTGTTTTGATGACATATATGAACTAGGTTGTGGGCACTCTTTTCACGCATCATCAGAAATGTGTGATTGTGGACACACAAGCATCAGGGAACAACAGAAAGATAAGTGCTTTTATTGGAGGCCTTGATCTTTGTGATGGTCGATATGATACACCTGAACATAAAATCTTCAAAGATTTAGATACTATCTTTGAGGGTGATTATCATAATCCCACATTTTCAGTAAGTTCTTTGTTTCTATATTTTACTTGTTTATATTAAATATGGATATTATATAATCCTAACTATACGATTTGATGATGAAAGGGAGGAACCAAAGGACCTAGACAACCATGGCATGATCTTCATTGCAAAGTTGAGGGGCCAGCAGCTTATGATATCCTCACAAACTTTGAACAACGATGGAAAAAGGCCACAAAATGGTCTGAAATTGGTCAGAAATTCAAGAGGGTTACTCGTTGGCACGATGATTCTCTAATAAAATTGGAACGAATATCGTGGATCCTAAGTCCTTCTAAAACAATTTCGACTAATGATACATCTTTGTGGGTCTCTACGGAAGAAGAAAAACAAAATTGGCATGTTCAGGTGAATCACATTTGTCCTATTTTTCAAGTGTTTTTGTTGCAACTTTTGTCGCAAGGCCTTTTAGTCATGTCAATATTATCGCGGTTGAGTGGTAAAACGAAAAGAACTGGTAAAACGAAAAGAACTTAGGATAGTGGTAATATGCTACCTGAGTCTGAACCTTCCTCATTATATTGTGTGCGGTATATAGAGATTTACCTGGCTCCGGGTGTGGTCAAACTTAGGACATCGATAGTATGATATCTGAGTCCAAACCACCCAAATTATCAACAAAAAAAACCCTTTAATGACTCTTAATTAAAGGGTTTTGATAAGAACATGGTTTGGATATATCTACATAACCTTATTTTTCATCAACTATAGGTGTTTAGGTCAATCGATTCAGGATCACTTAAAGGATTTCCTAAGGATGTTTATAAAGCTCACGCACAGGTCTGACCTTTAAACACACAACTTTAATAGCTTCTTATTCCATACTTTTCAAACTATTTGACATGCTTTCTTACAAATTGTCAGAATCTTGTGTGTGCTAAGAATCTTGTGATCGAGAAGAGTATTCAGACAGCATACATCCAAGCAATTAGATCCGCACAACACTTTATATATATTGAGAATCAATATTTTATTGGATCTTCATTTGCATGGCCAAATTACAAAGAAGCAGGTTTGTTTTTAACAAACATGCAATTGCTTGATATAACTTTGTCAGCTATAATTCTCATTCTTAACTATGTTTTTCTGCTTAATTACTTAGGTGCTGATAATTTGGTTCCTATAGAACTTGCATTGAAGATTTGCAGCAAGATAAGAGCTAAAGAAAGATTTGCAGTTTACATAATAATCCCTATGTGGCCTGAAGGAGTTCCTTCCTCTGCACCTGTCCAAGAGATTCTATATTGGCAGGTAATCAATTTTTTTTTATATATTTCAAAATGCAATAAGATTTCATTCATTATCTCCTATATAATAAGATGATAATGTGGTTTATCATACGATATGTTACTAGAATATAATGAACTTAAACTCAAAAACACAATGATTCATTAATTAGGTCCTCTTCTTTTAATCATGACGCAGGGGCAAACGATGCAAATGATGTATGAGATCATAACAAAGGAAATAAAAGCCATGAAACTGGAGAATGTTAGCCCACGAGACTATCTCAACTTTTATTGTTTAGGTAAACGAGAGGAGCTGCAGTCTGATGGAAAAAGTGGCACAAAAAATGGAGAAATGGTAATCTTTTTTTTTTATCGTCCAAGGGGGCAATGCCCCATTGAAACTATATATTCCGAAAAGAAAAACTTAAACACAAACATTCTTCACAGAAGAAACTCCATGAGTATCAGCGACAATAATCTCCTCTAAACTTTAACGTAAAGTAAATAGTTTTAATAAAAGTACCATGAATAATCAAAATATTTCATAACGAGGTTGGAAAGTCATGAAAAAGGTAAAAAACTACGGAAAACAACAAAAAAGCCAAATAACCACAAAATATTAGTTAGCTAAGAAAAATTCATGACTCAAAGAATTTAATTTGTCAAAGTAAAAGTATATATATCATGTTTTATAATTATATATTGATCAGGTTTCAACATCTCAAAAATGGAAAAGATTCATGATATATGTACATGCAAAAGGAATGATAGTGGATGATGAGTATGTACTATTAGGCTCTGCAAATATCAACCAAAGATCAATGGCAGGATCAAGAGACACAGAGATTGCAATGGGAGCATACCAAAAGCAACACACATGGAGTCATAGAAAAAGACACCCTCGTGGCCAAGTTTATGGATACAGAATGTCATTGTGGTCAGAACACATGGGAGAGATTGAAGATACATTCAAAGATCCTCAAAGTATAGAATGTGTGAAGAGAGTGAATATGATTGGTGAAGATAATTGGAAGAAATACACAGCAGATCAATTTTCACCTTTACAAGGTCATCTATTGAATTATCCACTCAAAGTTGATAACAATGGAAAAGTAACTACTTTGCCTGGTTTTGATACATTTCCGGATGTTGGTGGTAAAATTCTTGGTACTAGAACCAATCTTCCTGATGTTCTTACCACATAGTTTGGTTTTAACATTGAAGATGTTATGAACTATATATATATATATACTGTGTAAACTGTATTATTTGTTCTCTATATAAATAAAAGTATAATGAATACTTTTTATAGATAACATGTATCTATGTTATAAATTGTTGAATGTTAAAATAGTCCCAAAGATCTCAAGGATAATTATCATATAAGAGCTGCGTGGTTTGTAATAACTACCACTAAGGCCCTAACTGGTAACTGAGGAATTTGTGGAATTGTTCAAATCCTCAACTATTTTATTCCTCAGTTACTAATTGTATGCAACTCAAAATTTAGTCAATTCATCCATCATTATTAATTTTAACTAATAAATAAATAAAATTCTAATGAGTTATGAATAAAAACACAAAAATTTATGATCTATTCGTTCAAAATATATTATTTAATATATATATTTAATGATCCTTTTTCTTTCGATCATATTTATATCTAATGATTCATTGGTTCAAATTAAATTATATAGCATATATATACATATTTTTTATTTCATATATATTTATATTTTATATTTTCATATCGATAGTTTCTTTTTGTAAGTACCAAAAAATTTTGGTTTAATATCGGTTCGTTATTGTTAGTGTATCGATTTTGTTCTAATTCGTTTCATGTTAGTTTAAGTAAAAAATTAAGAACAAAAAAACTCGAATTGTTATATTTTATTTATTTTGGATCAGATTTGGTTTAGCTCGAGTTCTAAATTTTTTTTGGGTATATGAATCTAGCATCAAGAGCTCAACTCATTACCGGATGTAGATTAAATGGAATTCTAGGACATATTTTGGTTATAAATTGGATTTTGCCGATCTAATAATTAAAAAAAGTATATGTCAAATTTCACATTCAGCAGAATTCAGTTACCATTTGATTTTAAGTAATTCTGCAAAATTCCGCATCAAAAATAAAAAAAAATTCCACCAAATTCCGCATTCAGCACAATTCTGCAGTTACCATTTGTACCCTAATACTCTCACAAACCGCCTAACTATTTTGTTATTGACAAATGTGATTTTCACCACTTATTTAGTAACCTTAAATTAATAGAGAACATTTAACTATAATATTTCATGTTGAGCTTACTAAAGTTAATTTATTTATTATAATTCTTATTAGTAATCTAGAATCTAAACTTTGCTTCTTTATGGGTGTGTATATATAACATATACGAAAAGCCACAAAAATTCATTAAATATGTACGGAAAATCATGTAATAGTTACAAGAAACACTAAATAGCTACTATTTAGCTACGAATTATCTATCCATAAACATATAGTTACGGCAATAACCAAAAATAAATCGTAGCTATATATTTGTGGCTAAATAATGTGAATAACTATTTGATAAATTTTGTATGCTTTATGTAATCATGCGAGGTTTGAAAACGAGTCGTTCAGAATGAAGAAACTCATTAATTCATTGATGAGGGTCCATTTAACCATATTACAAAAGTTATTTTCCATTTTCATTATCTATATATTTGTTGATTGGTATTTTCGTGTAAAAAAGATAACAAGACTTTAGTTCCTAATACCAAAAATTGAAAAACAAAAAAAAAAGATAACATCGACTTAGACACGTGGATTTAATTTCTTTCATAAATTAAAGTCTCATCTAATCCATTTTCTGTAAACATATTCAAATCTCTAAGAAAATGTGTATAGTGTGCCAATATGTTAACATTATTTGAACTGACTAACCAATATGGTAACATTATTTGGACTGAATTATCATCTTGCTTGATATAATGTTACATACAATTCCATAGTGCAATGAATCTGTAATAAATGAAGAAGTGACGTGACATAATTCAATTCAGATTCAAACACAATCGATAAGAACAGATTGTACTGAATGATGTCGGCAGTTACAAGTGATACTAAATGATATGCAACAATTCAAATCGGACATGAACTCATTTAACTTATCCAGTAAGACCACCGACGAATCCTTTTGGTCGGTCTTCCACAAAATTTTCTTCCATTTGTTTAATTCATTTGGATTTGTTCCAGCTCTTCTGTGTGAACACACTTTCTCGGCTATTATCACGTGTTACATACATACTTTCATTTCTTTCTGTTTTTTTAATAAAATACTTTCATTACTTTACATTTATAACATATAAAATATACTATCTTCGTTAGAGAAAATTTAATTTTCTAGAGTTTTTTCTTTATTTTTAAAAAATTAATTTTTTGTAGTGTATTAATTGTATTTATGTTTGCAATGCTCATTAAGCGACTAAAATTAAGTAATTTGTGGAGAAATGACCAATAGAACTCTAGCATATTAATTCGAGATAATGCTTTTTCATTAATTCTAAATATCATATTAATTAAAACAAAGATTAATGATTAAATAATTAAGAATTAATGGCTTTCTTAATCTATATACAATATTCAGAAAATCAAATTTTTTATAGGGGTAGTTGCAAAATTGACCCATTGACTTGGGTCAATTAAATAACTAACCCCCATTTTTTGTAATATTTTTTTTCCCGATTTTACCCTTATTTTTCCCATAATTTCGATTCTGCCATCAACTTTTTTTTCTTTTTTTTCTTCACAATGAAAAAGTCTAAAAT
>OVBA01005588.1:0-19491 GCA_900406435.1 Lepidium aucheri
TACATAATATAAAATGTTATGTAATATTCTTACTCATATTTAATATTTTAACAGAATATTACATATCAAAATAGTATATATATATATATATATTTTGAGAATTTTTTTTTAAAAAAATATTACGTAGTGTATTTTTGTTTCTTAAATATTATATATAACAATTATATTATTTGGTTTAATATGTCAAATTGTATATTATTATATTTTAAAAATATGATTATTATATAAAGCAATTTTTAACTAATTTTTTTTTACCAGATCTTCCAACCTTTTCACAATTTAATATATAATTACCATATAAAGGCTATTATTTGTAGAAATTATAAATCTCTAATATCTATCCAATTATATATTTTTTAATTTCTAAAATATTAAATAATTAAATGCAAACGAATATACCATAAATTTAAGGATATATTCTTATTTATTCATGATAAATTTTAAGAAATGCATTTTTGATAAATTTTAAGAAATGCATTTTTTGATATGCTTCTTTTTAAAAAGTGCCCTCTCATACTTATTTATCTCTTCCAATTTCCAAAGAAAATCAAAAGTTTTGAAAAAGGACATGTCAAAAAGGGCATTTTTGAAATTTCTCCTTTATTTAATAACTAATATGAAATTTAAAATATTCAAAAACTAGATACACTAAAACATATTTTTAATTCTTAATGTATTCATTGATAATATTTGAAAACTATAACTATCAAATATAGTTAATTGGATATTTCTATATTTAAATCAACCGTTTAATTTTATGTCTACTAAACATTATAGATTTATGAAAAATACGTAAAAATCTTAAATGAACATGGGTCTAAAAATTTAAAAGAAGATGATTTTAAAAACTTAAATGACACAAATGAAAAAAATTATATACAAAACTTATAATACATCAAACCCTAAATAATAAATATTTAATAAACTTTTCTTGTATATATTCTATATGTATACAACTTTTATTAGAAAAAATATATTACATATCTTGCTATAAAATATCTATAACAATATAGTTGATTTAAATATTTATTATTAGAATATATATTTAACAAAATATTTAATAAAATAGAAATAATTCATAACATACTTTATTAAACAAAAATACCTAAAACTGATTTAAGTTATTCTAAAATAGAAGCTTTTAAATATTTTTTAATATTTTAGATAATGTTATTTCATGTTTACTAAATATTATAAATTTATAACAAATAATAAAATTAAATTTAAAACCTTAAATGAACGCGGATATAAAAATTTAAATAAATACAGGTGTAGAAAGCTTAAAGATAATGAGTCTAAAAACCTAAATGACACAAATAAAAAAAAAGTTCATATACAAAAATCATAATGTTGTAAAACCTAAATTCTATATAAATTTTTTTAAGATGCTATTGATTTTATAGATACTATTAACTTTTATATAAGTACTAGAGACAAAATATTATATAATGCATAAAAAGAGCATATCTATCTGAAAAAATACATTTTGAATACAACACAAATCATCATTATAATATAAGTATATATACTACACATTTCAATGAAACCACATATCAAATTTCAATATTTNCAAATTTCAATATTTCAAGATTAAACCACATATATAAATAAAATCACATATTAAATTTCAAGATTAATATATGTATAATACGAATTTGTCGATGCATTCAAATATATAAATCAATACATATTAGAAATAAACAAAAAAATATTTAGTTCAAATAAATATAAGTAACTATATATACGTAGAAAATTCATTAAAATCTAATCCCGTATGGTCGCACGGGACATCATCTAGTTTAAACTATAAAATGCAAAAATCAAAAAAAAATTATGCAAAAATGAATGAATGAGACTTCTAAATGATGAAAAGGAAATTAAAATATGCATAGAATTCTAAGTAAATATGATGGATATAATTTGGCCCGTCGAATCTTACTCAATTTTGATCATAATTGTATTCTTTTTGGTTGTTGTCCAACATTTTTATATTCGTTTTGAATGAATGATATCACGATGTACACGATTGATTATTAATTTAGTTATTGACGAAGAAAAACTCACGTATTATGAATTCATAATCCTTATTATACAAATATTTTATTATAAATACGAATGCCAATTAACTAATACACATATAAATAGTGTCAAAATAGAGAGAAGTTAAAGGTATGTGCAAAGTTTGCTTGAGAGACCTAAAGGTATGGTGGAAAGTCATGTCTTTTAGAATTTTATCTACTCCTTATTATAACTTTGACTTACTTATTGCATCCTTCTTTAAATATACTTCTTTGTATTTTTCTTCATAAATTTATATGATCGATGATTCAACTTGCTCATCGATCGTTTTCGTGGATGTCAGTATCTTTTTTTTTTCTTCTTTTTTTTACATGATAGTATTTTTTTATTAAAAATTACATGGTGTTGGTAAAAGAGCAAAGAAAGATCGAAAAAAATGAAAGAGATAGAAAAGACATATTCATTTGAAATTGAATGCTTTGGGATTATGTGCATCGTATCATACTGCTTGACAGTGTTTTCATGAGCTAATCAATGTTGGGAGTTTTAAATGTTGACAAAATTAATATTATATAATTTTCCATGTATATTTCATTAGTATTAGTATATGATGTTAAAGATAGACATAATAACAAAAAATGTCAAGTTATTTTTAGTGGTTAAGATGATTTAATTAAGAAATCTGGCATTATGAGTTTGATCTTTCCACTACCTATAGTAGATTAAAATAAGATTTTAAAGTATAGGTTTTAAGCTATGCATCGATTTGATCGATTCAATTATTCACAAAAGTAAAATATACATAATAATTAAGAAAATTTAGAAAAAATACTTAAAGTATTGTATTCAGAGTCGAAAATAGATAAAGTAAAATATTAATTAATTTTATTTTAAGGTAAAATATAGCCAAAAACTAGGTGGTTGAGTTTGTTATGTCATATTAGAGCATTTAGGCTATGTATCAAGTTTTATGTTGACAAAAAAAATATATTAATAAAATATTACTAACTCGATAATTGTTAATAAGTTTTTAGTTTTATGTGATAAAATTTGGAGTTTGGTATATGGTTTAAAACTTTGATTTTGTTGGGCAAAAAAATATTAAACTATTTGTGTACGAGGTGAGTCGTCATAGTCCATGGAAATTTTGTTTGTTTAAAGTCATAACTCGTTGTGTACGTAGGTGTCTTAAAGTTAATGATCATATAACTGATTTATCATCATGATTCATGTTGAATCCTAAAATTACGTACACTACATGTAAATTCTTCCTAACTTTGAGTTAGGGATTTATGTTGGCCACATCCACGTAAGTTACTTTGCATTTACGTTTTCCCGGCAGTATTTTGCTACTCTTTCTTTTTTTGACAACCAAACCAAACTTTTAATTTTAAACGACTGGCACTTTCTAATATTGAAGGTGGAAGATGAAAAAGACAGATCGAGCAACACTAATGATTGAACAAACTGAATTTTATGTTTTATTAGAAATATGTTTTTCTACAAAAGACTGATTTCTAATGGTTTTATCAACTTAGATAAAACCAAACAAAACTACTCTAAAGACCGATAACCTAACAACTCAAATCACAAGATCTTGAAACTTAATTCCTAAATTCCTTAAACTAGTTTTACACTTGAGATCCTTTTTATAGACTAAAGGCTCGATAGATATTTTCCTACAAAACTGCAACCTCCACAAATCTTATCAACAAACTTTGATAAGATTTACAACTTGTTTTTGAATTCAAACTCTAAATCTTTTGAATCTTCTTTTCGTGTAACCGCCACACGTGACTTCCTTTAATCTATCACGTGCTCCGTTTTTGCAACTTCAATCTCCCCCTTTTTGACTCAGCGTGATGTCTAAACTTCAGTACCTGTTTTAACAGACACAAAACCCACACACAATAGATAGAAAAGAAACATTTGTGTAAACCACTAAACAACTTAAGCAGATATTCTGAGCTTAAAGTCACAAGGTCTTATCAGGAGTATGTAAGCAACAAAGTACTGACAACAATGACAAAAGGTTATCTGAACAAAAACACCAAAAGAAAAAGATAAGGAAAAATACCACTGATTGGCCAAATAAGGAGCAAACAATGCTATCTCCCCCTCACTACTAACTCCCCCTCACTCAGAGAGTTCTATCAGGTCATCCTCTCCAGGTTCTTGTTCCTTATCTCCCCCTACTTATCATCACACGAGTCAAAAACAAATGTCGAAAATCCCAACAGCACTATGAAAGAATCGAGCACTTACCTTGAAGTGCTTGTTTTACGAGATGAGTCATCTCTGTTGAGGGTACGAGGAGAGTCTCCAACAGTTCTCTGGTGGTGTATATGGGTTCAGCTAGCTTTACTTTGGCCTTGCCCTTGTTGCGACCAACTGCAGATTTCGCTTTCTTGCTTGTTGTGCTAGGTGGAACCACTTTCTGACTCGCCAACAACCGCGTGAGCATAGAAGGAAATGGAAGAAAAAGCTTGGATTTGGTATCTTTGGTCGAGGTGGCAATCTTCTTGATTTGACTGAACATCACCTTGCCAAGATTAACCGGAATTCCAGCTCTGATCTTATATGCTAGTTGAATGCGGATGAAACTCATATATCCTTCATTAGATGTTGGCAGCCAATTGGTGCAACAAAAAGTGTACAATTGAGAGTACAAATCCGTCAGATGCGCTCTTTTAACCTGAGACAGATTCTTGCGTGACCCGCCTGTCACAGCTATGGTAATGTCCTCCGACAACACTCCTTCTAGCTTCTGAGGATTTGACATGTCTTTCACATCAGGAGACCCAAGTACCCTGTTGATCGTTGTTGCTGAGATTTCATACTCAAACCCTCGCAGGAACACAGACCAAGATTCGCTTTCCTGATCACGATATGGCATATTTTCCCACAACTCGCACAAAACATCAGAGTCGTAGTCAGTAACAATATCTAGAGAGTTAAATAATCCAGCATCCTTTAGCAATTGTACCAAATCTCATTCATGATCTTCAAAAGCATATGAATGTTCCACTATGAATCTATGCCTAGCCGACGAATATAAATTGTACCTTCGATACGCCTCAGAAAATGAGAATACTAACCCATCAAAATCCTCAACTGACCCAACCTGATTCGAGCTCTCTGCCTTGACGACTCTGCGAGTTTTGCGACTCTCTGTCGTGGACTCCATAGCAATCGAACGTTTGCGATTCCGAGTCGATTGTGTCTTTTTAGTTACCCAATTCTTCGAAACCCCGATGACCTCGATCTTGTCATCAACAGACGGGTTAACACGCAAGGGAGACAGAACAAACGAGAGCGACATTACGTCTTCTCAATCTCCGTGAAATCACGAAGAAACGGTGATTTAATCTGTTTTGGTGTTGGAGAACGGCGACATTCTGGCGGCGGAGACACAGGCGACTGCATGTGTAACATCACCAGAGATTCAGGCGGAGGTGCTGAGTTCGGTTGAGTGACCAGTACGGATTCGCCCAACCGGAGGATCAACGGTCGATATGGGATAATCGAACGTTCTTTTTTGTTGACATATTCCATGATCGTAGCGAGATCATATCCCTGGGAAGACCGATTGCTCGCCATTTCTCTTTGCTCTATTTCTTTAGGGTTTTTTCTTGAGAAAATTAGGATTTTGCGTTGATAGAGAAGAAAACTGACGATTGACCCTCTTTATTTTTGTATGTTGACCGACTCAAATTTTCTCGGGCCTAAAAAAACCCACTTGCTCTGCCTAATTCTCTAGGAATTGGCGGTTTAGTTCACAAACAGTAAAACCTTATTAATTCAGCAAGTTTCTGTCACAAGACAACTTATTATCAATTTAATCAAACTTGTGATTGAGCCAGATTAACCGTGACCATGTGAACATTTGGTACAATAATTCAATTTCAGACAATAATTTACTTGATAACTCACATAGAACCAAAAACAACCATACCTTGATCTGAATTTCATCATCCACACACGACCTTGTCTTCTGTGACAGATAACAGAACCTTACTCACGAGACGTACGATCAAGGTTAAGAGTCAAAGGCTAGTCTTTCACACTAGCATGCCTTCATCACTAGAAGTTCAAACGCTTGATCATATCAAGCGAATTGAGCAGTTGGAATTTCCTTTAGGAAGACATCTTCAGTGGTGGTTTTTTTTCTCAAAAAATTGACGGATCAGAGACATCACTTGACTTCTCTATCAATGATCCAATTTTCACATCACCTACACTCGCGAATCAGAGATATCAAATGACTTCTGAATCAATGATTCGAATATCACATCAACGTGACGAATATCATGTAATGAGTATCACTTGACTTCTCAACTCATAAACACATGCTCCCCTCAGCTCTTTCACCTCCTTTACCTAACATCTGATGAGATCAACTCAGTACTTATCAGTGACGGCATGATAGGCAGCTCTTTTTCGTTAAGTCAATCAATCTTGATATCTGTCTACCTTGCTTAGATGTCTGCTACCTATACATCAGAATCAAGTCCTACACAACTCACAGATGATTTCAGCACTCACAAATTCCAATTGAAGTTTGTAATTCAACAAATCGAATAAATGACAAGGGTTTTGTGAATAAATCAGCCAGTTGATAATCAGTGTTCACATGATCAAGTTTAACCAGTTTCTCCTCAACAAGTTCTTGAATAAATTGATGGCGTGTGTCAATATATTTAGTTCGTGAATGTTGAACAGGATTTTTTGCAATACTTATAGCACTTTGATTATCACAATAGACAAGTTAAGGTTCAGAAGTGATACCGTAATCAGCAGACATCTGATTCATCCAAAGAAGTTGCGTACAACAACTCCCCAGTGCTATCTATTCAGCTTCAACTGTGGACAAGGATACACAATTTTGTTTCTTGCTAAACCATGCTATCAAGTTGTTGCCCATAAAGAAACATCCACCGCTGGTACTCTTTCGATCATCTACACAACCTGCCCAATCAGCATCACAATACCCAGTTAGACTCGTTGTTGTATCCTAAGTAACAAAATACCCAGGTTTATCGTTCCACTAATATATTTCAGGATCCGTTTTGCTGCCTGAAAATGACTCTCTTTAGGATTCGCTTGAAACCTCGCACAAACCCCAACAGAAAAGCTAATATCTGGTCTATTGGCTGTCAGGTACAACAATCCTCTGATTAGACTTTGAAATGTTGTAGCATCCACTGATTTTCCTGATTTATCCTTAGACAGCTTTGTGGTTGTTGCCATCGGAGTCTTAGCCACTTTACTGGTTTCGAGACCAAACTTCTGTATCAGATTCTTGGCATAGGTGCTTTAACTTACAAAGATTTCATCATCTGTTTGTTTAACTTGTAACCTAAGGAAGTAAGTTGATTCACCACTCATGCTCATTTCAAATTCCTTTGTCATCACTCTTACAAACATATCAGACATCTGATGGCTGGTAGACCCAAAAACTATGTCATCCACATAAATATGGACTACAATGAATCCTTCGTCATTTTGAAATGTGAACAAGGTTTTGTCTACACTTTCTCGAGTATACCCATTGTTGATTAGAAAGGTTGCTAACCAATCATACCATGCCCTTGGTGCTTGTTTAAGTCTATACAGCGCTTTGTAAAGTTTATAGATATGATCAGGATACTTTGGATCTTCAAAACCCTTAGGTTGCTCAACATAGACTTCCTCTTGAAGGAATTCGTTGAGAAATGCACTTTTTACATCCATTTGATACAACTTGAACTTCATTTTGCAGGCCATCCCCAGCAAGAACCTGATTGATTCCAGGCGTGTGACTGGTACAAATGTTTCTTCGAAATCTACTCCTTCAACCTGAGAGTATCCTTGAGCTACCAGTCGTGACTTGTTCCTTACAACATTCCCATCTTTGTCAATCTTATTCTTGAAGATCCATTTAGTTCCAACAACATTCACCTTCTCAGGTCTGCTGACCAGAGTCCACACATTTAACCTTGTGAAGTTGGATAGTTTTTCTTGCATTTATGCGATCCAAAATTCATCTAGCAATGCTTCTTTGTGTGACTTTGGTTCAATCTTTGAGACAAAGCTTTTAAATTCCACAACTTCAGCGAGTACTTGTTTCTGAACCATAAACGCTTGAAATGCCATATTGCTTGCCAGCTGCTTGAAGTTAATCTGTTTACCTCTGGTTATTCTCCCCCCCCTGAATCTCGCCGATAACATATGTGGAGGAGTGATTCCGATGAACCTGAGGTGTGGCATTAACCTCATAATGATCGTCTGACGCTACGGTGGTGTCAGAATATGAGGTCGGATGCGGCAGGGTTGCTGCACCATCCGTGTCTCCATCATCGAGATGGTGATCAATGAGATGGACCATCGATGCATCATGAAACACCACGTTCATTGTTTCTTGGACAGTTGAAGTGCGTTTATTGTATACTTGGAATGCCGTGCTCGATCCTGAATATCCAAGGAACAGACCTTCATCACTTCTAGAATCAAATTTGCCCAGATGATCTTTATCATTGAGGATATAACAGACACAGCCGAAAACATGAAAGTGATAGACTGTTGGCGTCTTACGTTTCCACAGCTCATACGATGTCTTGAAACTACCTTTGCGAACATACTCACGATTAATTATGTAACACGCTGTGTTAACAGCTTCAGCCCAAAATGTTTTTGGAACACTACTTCTATGCAGCATTGCACGAGCCATTTCTTGCAAAGTTCTGTTCTTCTGTTCGACAACTCCATTCTGTCGCGGGTTTCATGGAGCAGAGAATTGATGAGCAACACCTTGTGTGGAATAGAACTTACGGAAAATCTTATTTTCAAATTCACCACCATGATCGCTGCGAATGTTTTTGATTCCCTGTCTCTCAGTCTTTAACTGAAGTGCCAAGATGCGCAAGCTTTCAAAAGAATCACTCTTCTCGCGAAGAAATTGTACCCATGTATAGCAACTGAAATCATCAACAAGAACCAATATGTATTTCTTCCGTACCAAACTCTCAACTTGAATGGGGCTCATAAGATCCATGTGTACTAACTCTAGAATACCTTTGGATCGAACATCTGGTACAGACTTGTGTTGTGTTTTAACCTGTTTTTTCATATTGCATGGTCAACACACAATGTCCTTATCTCGTTTAAGTTTGGGCAATCCTCTGACTATCTCCTTAGATGTTGGTTCTGCCATCGTTCTAAAGTTCGTATGACCTAGCCGTTGATGCCATATTTGAGTTGCACTTTCAGTCTTGGACATCAAGCATTACGTTCCAGGTACCCACATGTAACAATCATTGCCAGTCATAACTCCCTCCAAGTGTGTGGTACCGCTAGCATCAACTGCTCGATATTCAGTATGAGTGAATGTGACATTCAGACCTGTGTCACATAGTTGAATTATGCTGATGAGATTAGCTTTTAGACCATAACCAGTAATACGTCAGTCCACCTGGGATCCATAGAATTTACAGTTTGACCTTTGCCTCTTATCTTCCCTTTCGCTCCATCACCGAACGTGACTTTCCCACTAAATCACGTCTTCGATATTCTGCAAGGTACCTTCCTCTCATGTCATATGTTTGGAACATCCACTATCAAAGTACCACTTGCCACTTGAATGTTTAAAATCACTTTTCTCTGCTGTGAAAGCGACTCTGCTGTAAAGATCATATTACTTGACCTAGATCTGATTTGTTTTGTTTCCATTGAAGGTAAAACGTTGTTGTCGACGGAGTGTGTGAATACGGGTATGAAATTTATAGCATTCTGGTTTCATGTGTCCGTATGTACCACAGTACCAACAGGCAATGTGAGATTTCCACTTCAATCCCTGATAAGCAAACTCTTGTTTCCGCCAGTCAAGCCCTAAGTGTGACTGCGTATTCATATAATCGAACCTCTGATTCCGTGCTGTGTTCTTAACCGCAGATTCTGAGTAGTCAGTTGTTGCCTTAACAAATTCCACTTTCTTTGGTTCCACGCCTTTGTAACCAGGACCTTGATTTACAGAACTGGTTCGTCCAACTGTTAACAGATAATCCAAATCCTGAGTCCCTTTGGATAGCATCTTAATCTGTTTCAGCTGCTCGTTTAACCGACTCTCTAGATGTATATTCTTCGACTGAGCATCAGCTAGCTGACGTGTAGTTTTTGTAAGTGTACTTTCAAGTCTTTGTTTTTCACTACGCAATGTTTTGTTTTCCTCCTGTGATTTTAACAAGGACTTGATAATAAGATCCAGTTGATCTTCAGACGACATATCCATCTTGTCATCTGTGTCAGAGTCACTTTTATCAACGTCCTTTTATGTGGAGGATTGGGGAATTCCAACAGATGCTTGCTCAGATGAAGACATAAGACTCATCGGAGGACCGTCATCCTCTTCTACATCATTCATATCCACCATTCCAAAGTTGGACAAAAAATGAGTTAAAATATTATCATCTTCATCACTCTCACTTTCTGTGTCACTCATGGTGGTGATAGCTGCTTTGCCACTAAGTCTTGATACACACTCGTTCTTTGTGTGACCATAGCCTTTGCACTCATAGCATTGGACGGACATCTTCCGTTTGAAGACAATCTGACTTGAAATATCCAAAACTCTGACATTCAAGACACTGTTTGTCATTCCTAGAGTTGTCTTTGTCAGAGGTCTGTCTGCCAGATGTTTGAAATTCCTTTCTCTGTCCTCGTTCAGCTTTCCGGAGAAATCTTTTGACAAGTAATCCAACTTTTTCTTCAAGATTTTCTAACAAAGCATCCTCTTGAAGCGATTTTTCAGCTACCAGCGCTATACTCTTTCCTTTTGAGCCACTGTCCTTGGACTCAAGTTGTAATTCATACGCTTGCACCATACCAACCACCTGATCAAACTTCATGTCATCAGAATTCTGAGAAACCTCCAGAGCAGAACGGTGACCATGAAATTTGGTAGGCAGACACCGTAAGAATTTCTTGACCAGTTTCTTGTCCTTGTACGTTTTTCCCAAGATCAGGGCCTCGTGTGATAAGGATGACAGTTTGCTGCTGAATTCAGCTACTGTTTCATCTTCCCCCATAGTCAGATTTTCGAATCGAGATGCTAAGAGATCGATTCGCATTCTCTTTACACTTGTTGTTCCTTCAAATCCAACCTCGAGAATATCCCAAGCTTCTTTTGCACTCTTGCATCCCTTAACTCGTTTGAACTGATTTGGCTGTAAGGAGTTGAAGATTGCTGAAATAGCCTTCGAATTCCATTTCGCATAGGATTTTTCATCAGCAGTCCATTGTTTTCTCGGTTTGGGAACAAGATTGCCATCAGAATCCTTTACCATAGGAGGTTCCCAACCTTCTTCAACAGCTAACCAAGCATCTGAATCAATACCTTGAATATACTGAGCCATTTGCATTTTCCAGTGTCCATAATTATCTGGATCGAGTTTGAGTGTTTTTGCAACCACAACCATTTGTTGTTGTGAATTGTCCATTGTGTCTGCAGGATCCTACACCTGTCAACAATAGCAAACGTTAGGCGGCGTACCGCTCTGATACCAATTGAAAAAGACAAATCGAGCAACACTAATGATTGAAGAAATTGAGTTTTACGTTTTATTAGAAATGTGCTTTTCTACAAAATACTGGTTTCTAATGGTTTTATGAACCTAGATGAAACCAAACAAAACTACTCTAAAGACCGATAACCTAACAACTCAAATCACAAGATCTTGAAACTTAATTCCTAAATTCCTAAACCTAGTTTTACACTTGAGATCCTTTTATAGACTAAGGGCTCGATAAACTTTGATAAGATTTACAACTTGTTTTTGAATTCAAACTCTAAATCTTTTGAATCTTCTTTTCGTGTAACCGCCACACGTGACTTCCTTTAATCTATCACGTACTCCGTTTTTGCAACTTCAGAAGATCCAACCAAACCCAAGTATTGCTAGTCTTTGGCCGCAAGTATAAGTAACCTCTTGATGACGGTCCCATTAACCAATACTTATGAAATTCTCGAACAAACTCTTCCGTAGTTATACCGATTCTCGAAATCAACAGATCTTTGAGCAGCATTTGGCTTGTGCTGCTATATACACACGCTGCTTGTCAAGCTCTTCTCCACGTTCTTTTACTACTTGCAACATTCGGACTTAGCTCCAGAATGTCCAAATCCGCAAGTGTTTTACTACATGATCATCATCCTTGGAAACTAGCATCTCCGCTAAGATCCTTCCGTTCTTCACTGAGCTTATAGAAGCTTCCTTAATCTATAAACGTCTTACGATACTAAGCTGAAACTGGGTTGACTTACCAAAACACTCATAACCAGTACAGTTCCTTGGTTAGAAGAAATTGAGGATCAAATTCTTTTGAAGAGGAATTTTATTAGAACAAGGAACTACAAAGGAACCAGTACATTATTACAAAGTGAAGATACTACACTACAACCAACTAGTTTCCTAATTTATTGATTCCTTAATACTACAACATGATGAATGACAAAATAGTCAAAAAATAGCCAAAGTACAGCGTAGCTTATCCGCCTTAGACCAGAATCTCAACATGCCATCTGAACATTTCTTCCCTCGTAACCGGCAAATTCAATGTCACAAGCCCAACCTCAGCGTCATAAGTGAAATCAGTCTCGGTGCTTTCAACGGTGCATCTCAGCGGACGCTGAGAAGAGTAAGCTCCAAAACGACCACAACCTCTAACACTTAGAGATATCAGAGCTGTTGGTGAACGATTATTGCTGAGCGCAGGAGAAACAGAGGAGACCTCTCCATCATAGAGTTCAGGTTTCTTGTCGGTCACGGGATTGATTTCCATCGATTCAATAGCCCCGCTTGAGTTAAACATGTCTACAAGTCCGATAGGTGCGAACGAGATGTTTGCAGTGATTTCCTATAGCCATAAAAAAAGAAGATTCGTCATTTGCATCATGATTCTAAATTGTTAACAGAAAAATGTCAATCTCATGGATCGATAATCTACTTTAAATAACAACAGAAATTCCATACAGATTTCTATAGATTTAGTAATCAGTGTATGAGACTCTCGTCCATAATTTGATAATAAAGGATTAGCAATTAAATTCAAGTAATATAAACGTACGTACCTTCAAAGGAGAGATGTGGAAGAGTTCATATTCAAGGACTTTGAGAGTGAGTGGAATTGAAGCACCTTTTGGTAGTCTTACCACCTCCCCTGTAATTCAAAACCAAGCTCATGTTTTATAGCTTTGTTCTGTAATGTTTGATTTTGTCCTGTCTGAGGAAAGAAGATAGATACTAAAAATTTATACCTGATTTATATGCGTAGACTATTGAATCTCCTTTCCAGTCTTCACCAGCTACTTGAGAAATGAGATCAGCATCATCGGACCGGACCAAACCCGTAAGTGTTCCAGGAGAAGTATCATGAATCTGGTTCTTCTTCGTGTCCTTGCACCAACCAGCACCTTGACAGTTGAACACACCGACCACACCAGTAAACTTATTCATGTTCCAGATCTTGAGCAAGCTGAAAAAAAGATTGAGTTTTCCCAAGTGTTAAGACTTATGCTTAGGAGAAAAAAAGCAAAAAGTAGAAGAGCCCCTTAGGAAACAGGAAAACCTGATTCCGTCTCTAGCTGGATCAGCAAATAAGCAGTCACGGGTAGGCCTACCCGGAAGCTTGGCACGAAGAACTGAACCATCAGGAAGAACCAACTTCCTCAATAGATCAAAGTTGTGGTTTCCTGGCTTATCACTGCTCATATAATTTGACACTCAAGTTAATATCTCTGAATAAGCATACATAGTCAAAACAAAAATAAAGTTAGAAACATGTGATGAAGGCTTTACCTGACATAGATTGCGCATCCACCCACTGCACGCGCTGCAGCATGGTACTCTGCAGTGGGATGTAGACTCTGAAAACATCAAAGCTTCAGTTATAAGTGAATTAATTTCTTTTAGGTTTCTAAAGATAAAAATCTTTCTTTACTTACATGGAACATATCCCAGTCAGGTTGCATAAACTCTCCAAGGAAAAGGCTGTTGTATGCAACGGATGCAATGTGGATGGTGTGAGAAGCAGGATCTCTTGGGTAGAAATCATCAGATGCTCTAACGATAGCAGTTTGTTTTGCACTGTAAAGTCCGTCTGTGTTGTGACACATGCAAGATATGCAACCATTATCTGGGAAATGTCGAGCAATGGAAGCTTCTAAAGCTTGGTGGTAGCTACGAGTGAGATAGACTCTCCCACCAAGACCAGCACCGAGGGTTTCAATAATGTTCTGGACATCAACTTTAACTCCATCTATACCACATGAAGCCAAGTACGAATGCAGCTCATTGTAGAAGTTAAAAACTTTCTTTGGGTTGACAAGTCCGAGTCCATGAACGGCCAGGCTGTCCATCACTATATCTGGCTGGTTCCCTAAAACACCTGGGGACTGAACTGGGTATGCTAATGCACTATCATAGTGTTCCATACCAGAAGCAGCGGGTTTAACTCCACCCCAGTAACCAGCTAAAGCATGCCACGCATAAACTTGCCTGTATATAAAGGAGTTGAGTCATGTAAGTATACAGCGCTTTTCGTCACTTAATGTTGCGATATAAAAAAATCAGCTTGAATCAGTGTGTTTCAAACTAAGAAGAAAGCACATACTTCACATTATGGTGTTGCTTCGCATTATCAACTACACTCTTAAGTCCTGAAGACTGTGTATCTTTCTGATCATTCTTCTGAAATTTTGCATTCTCCTTGATACCAACCAGCCTAGTAGCAAACCTGCATACATAAGATTGCAGAAAAAGTTAAAAGACTTGATATTATATCCCAACAAAATCTTGAGGTAACTGTAGGATATCCTCAAGGTCTAGCTGTCAAGTGAGTACACTCAAATCCCTGCTTAGGAACTAAAGATTTGACAGTTCCCATGCAGAGATTGAGGAGTATAATTTCAGTTCACCAAATTATATTTTTACCAACATGAGCACTATTTTAAAATACTCAAGCCTCAATCTAGTTTTGCAGGAATATTATTTGGTGAACTGAAGACATATTTATGATGCTCATCTACATGAATATAAAAACAAAAGACAGAGAGATCTTACTGTGATCCTTCCTGAACAATGCAGTTTGCATCTTTCTCTTTCTTTTCTATTTGTTGCCAACCATCGTCTATGATCAGAAACTTTGGGGGAGTACCTCCTTCTGAAAGGCTGCAATAAAACAAACACATCAGAGACTTAATCAGCTTATACAGCTTTAACTGATTATCGATATACCAAAAATATGCCGCTTTACTTCCATAAGGTACCTTCGGAGGCCTTCATCAACGCCGTCGGCAGTCACGTCTGTGTAAAATGCGTCCCATGTGCACCAGCCAAACCAGTCTAGGATAGACGGAAGCTAAACAAACAAAGAGGAATAAATTGAGAAGATCATATCAAAACAGTGTGAACACTTTCTGTGACCGGAACTATGGAGAGATCACTCACTTTCTTCTTCTCCCGATGATGAAATGTCTGCATGTGTCTCTCCACAGCCCTTTACATAACAATGGATTTAAGTGTAAGAAAACACTGACAACCTTAACATCCAAAAGAAGAAAACAAAATTTTGGCTATATTTTAACTTACTTTACGGATTGCCTGATAACTTCAAAGGGATTAGTTCCAGCATGAACATAGACAAGATGAGTTCCCTGGCTAGTTTCAACTGCCTTATCTCCTGCGAAAACAAAACCAACCAAAACAAATTTTCAATTCTTAGATCTGAAAAATTGTAAGCTCGTTTCGTATGGATATATGTACAACTAATTCACCAACCACTCTCAAGACAGATCTCTATCTCATTCTTCTCATTTCCTTGCAGAACAGCTCTGAACTGGCCCTCAAGAAGAGGAAGAAAGACGGTATAAATAGTCGGAGCATCATCCCCATTTCCTTGAACCTCATCCTTGCTCTCCAATAACATGAACTGTGTCTCCAAAGGAATATCTTTTCCACAGCTTCCCATTCTCTGAGTCATCCACCATAGTTTAAACCGGAAGCAGCACATGAATCGAAGACCCCTGTGAATATTAAAAAACAATAAGATTAAACAGGGACCTGGATTGATCAAATTACAGTCAGAGAAAAGCGATTTTAGATGCTTACTCCAATACACCAACGGGAAACACATGGAGGCTCTTGCTTTGTTTAAATGTTGCGCCAATAAATGCACCGGAAACGAATCCATTACCCGTATCTGGAGTAAGAATGATGTTGTCGGGGATTTTGGTCAGGATAGTCTTTCCTTGAACAACGAGATTGTCGTTCTGGACAGAGATATTTGATGTAATCGTCATATTCTCAAGCCCGCTTGAGTTAACTGTTTCAGAACGACAACAGATAAATCAACAACGTTAGAAAACAGATCCTTCGAGAGGCCACATGAAACTCACGTTACATATTCGGCTTTTAAAAGAAAAGACAACAATATGGACCCCAAAAACAGGAATTACAAAATATAAATGGCAAATATCTTTTACTTTTCGTAATTCTTTAAAACATTCGAGAATTGTGTTGTTTTTTCACAACGTCTACCAAAAACATCTTCAGTTATTTAAATCTCAAGTGATTTATCTCTTCGGAAAACTCTAATTCGAATCTTTCCAAAAATGGAACATGAATCTGAGTTACAAAGTAAAGATTTCAAATAGCTGTCATTTCAGTTTCTCCCAGAAAACTATACATGAGCGATAAATCAAACACAATCATCATCAGAAAACTACTAACCTAACGTTTAATAAACTATCAAGTTCCATTAAATGAGACAAAAGTTCAAAAAAATGACCTGAAAATTCAATTCAATATGAGCTTAAGAAAATGAGAATAAGATCCAGCAGTACTCACCGGAATTTGTTTAGTGCTTGTACGTCCCGGAGTAAAAGAGCTCACGGTTCAAAGAGAGAGAGACCGGAGAGAAAGTCGACGAATGATGATGTAGAAGCAAAATGTTGCTTCAACAAAAGAAGAAAGAATAAGATATACAGAATCGCCGCCAAAAATGGTGGCTCCGTCAATGAATGAATGAATATTCAGTGGTCAATCCAATACTCGAAACGGTGTTTGGCGAATTCGAGGTGACGGAGAAGACGCTTTATATATGCGATCAGATATGCTAAGAGCCGTTACGATTTTGCCACGTGTCATATTACCTTTTCGTGAAGATGGAAAGAAAATAGTAGAAAAATCATGATATTTTTGCCATACTTCCAAATTGGCTGAATCAGATACAACTCATTGTCTAAGTAAATTATAATATTTCTACTGTTCTTTTGTTTTTTACTTTCCTTTCGATTTTGTCAACTATTTTTTTTGCTATTGTGAAATGTATACAATAAAACTATATTAAAAAATATTGAAGCAAATGATATCACGAAACCTTACATGGTCGTGAAATTATCTATCACTTGATAAGAAAGGTTATATGTACAAGAAACATGTAACGTAGCTCGATACGTCGTCTTTTATATACTAATATTTTTGGGTACTTGAATCGCGTGTTACAGCAGAGAATGCCAGTTATATACACATGATGCATCAAACATTCACGTATAAGTTTTACATAGTATTTAGTAATTAATATTTTTGTAAATTAGGAAATGACATTTTTGTATTGCTGATCAAATTTGAAAATCTTAAGGATGAAGTCAAGTCAGTAGTCTCGTTTAGTGGGAATTCAAGTATCTAGATAATACCACATGGTCACATTCGTGATACTCCGTTATCTCGGATCTCGGAATCAACATTTTTGTGACGAATTTCTGACTTAAGCCAATCTACTTTCTATTTTATATTATAAGTTCCATGATATACATTTATATATTTCTATTTTATATTGATCTTATCATAAGAAGGTGATATGTACAAATATTTAGACCGAAAACCAAGTAATCTTCCTCGAAAACAATACCAATGATTAAAATGATTTCGAACCTTTTAATAAGGCATAAAACCACCTCCAACCATTAAAAGAGGAGGTGGGTTTCTTAAAAATAAAATATTATAGTATTATTTTTATTATTATTTTAATATAAAAATTTTACATTCAATCATTGTATTCCACCTAATCTAATGAGATTCTTACAAGTTTAAGAGATGTTTTTAAATAAGAACCTAAGAGCACCTCCAAAGGAGGGTTCTTAAATGGGTTCTTAGCATTTAAGCAATAAAAAATAAAGAAAAAAAGAGTTAATAGCGTAGAGCCGGTTCTTAATTAGGAGACTTTAGGAAATATAAGAACCCTATACGTGTTACTCTTTTATTGGATAGAATATTTACAGAGAAAAAAAATTTGGAGTCGGGCAAAAGCCTTTCATTTTTTCCTTTCTCAAAACCTTGGATTCATCTATCCTCTCTGATGATGATTTTTGGCGATTTGCATCTCTATCTTTCCTAGAGCTTGGTCATCTTCGACTCTGACTGGATGCACCATCTAATCAACCGGCAAAGATAATTGACGGTAACGCGATTGCCAATACCGCCGACGAAGTTCGCGGTCTATCTGAGAAATACGACAAGGTAGATTTGCTTTATAGACAATTTTAAGGTTTTAGCACTGTTTGGGACCAAAAGATACGATATTGTGTTCTATAGAATTAGAGTCTTAATCTAGATATGCATTCCTTCTCTTCTAATCAAAGCTTCGGTAGATTAAGCAGCTAAGATCACATCAATCTGTTGAAAAGCTCAAATGTTAGCTCCATTTCAGTTAAATCAATGAAAAATGTGTCTGATTTGCTTGCTCCTAGTATTAAGATTTTTTGCTGCGTGGACTCTTTTAACTATTTCTTGTTTTACTGAATCTTTGACCTGCTTTCTTATTTTAATTGACATCTATTTGTCTTTATATCCTATCTTGGCATCGATCTGTGTGTTTGCATTTGGTAATTCAGTTTTAGATCATTGACTTTATGGTTTTTGATTATCATGGATCTGTTGTTAATCTTCTGAGATCAATACTTAAAAACTGATTCTTAATGTTTTGTGATTATATGAATCATTTAGGAGTGTTCTGATTACTTAAGAGAGTATATAAGGAAGACAAATAAATTGACAGAGAAACCATTTGGGATTGGTGTTGTTCATGTGTTTCCTCATGTTGGTGTCAAAATTGTTCGTCAAGTAAGAAATTCTCATTTATTTGCAGAGACCCCTCGTGGATTCATTCTAATTTCCCTTTAAAAACTGTTTGATGCTTTGTTTGTTTTATGTTTGAATAATGCTCTGTTTCTTTCTAGTATGTGGGTACATGTACAATAAGAAATAGAATTGTTGGTTAAGGTTTATGAAAGCAATGAGGTGTGATAAGGATTGGTGCTTCTAGATAACGTGGGAGGTTGGACGATGCTTTTTATGTTCATTATTTAGTGGGTCTCTATTTCTCATTAACAACAATAAGATCTCGAACTGTTAGACTGCCTTAAGCCCCAACTCAAATGAA
>OVBA01005589.1:0-19490 GCA_900406435.1 Lepidium aucheri
AATCATAGAAACACTCCAAGAGCAATTGGATTTATGTACACGGTTTACTTGCTGAGAGACATGTATATTTGTGGTGATTAATTTAAAACACATAACATTTAAATTATATATTGAATCTTTTTTTGTCTTTCAAATATTTCATATTATGTAGTATATTATTTTTCATCTCCTATATAATAAAAGACTAACTTTTTGAAAACACAACCTTAAGTCATGTGTTAGATTTTTAGTTTTGAACTTATAAAGCTTTTTACTAGAAGAAATATTGTTATTTTTATATTTATAATATATACATATACATATAGTCGAATATATAAGTTTGTCTTCTACGAAATTGATTTTGGTATTAACAACTAATTCGCATAATTTCAAAATTATTAGGTTTCCTAATAATTTTTTTACTTTACCAAATTAGTAGCCATCTTTATTTTAATCCAAAAATTATTTTTAAAAAATCGGATTAGATAACAAATCATTTATTAACTTTCTATATAATAAATAAGTAACTTTTTGAAAACAAAATGTTTAGTCATGTGTTAGATTTTTAGTTTTGGACTTATTAATTTTGTTACTAGACAAAATATTGTTACATTTATATTTATAATATATACATATACATATACTCGAATATATACTATATTTCAAATATTCCTTGACTTTTATCATAAATAAAATATAAATATAGACTTAAACTATAAAATTAATATGTACATTTTTCATCATAGATAAATTTTTGTATGAATAAATAATATAAATATACATATATAAGTATAAACATAGATTATAAAATTAATATATACAAATATATTGGACAATAATAAATTGCAAACCTCATTATAAATTTTTTTAACCTCTATATTTTATGAATTTGGTAATTGAATTGAATTAAATTACAATCATTCATTAAATAATGTGTCATTGAGGTTAATTATCTTAGGTAACGAGTCGATTTATTGAGATAATTTAAAAATATTTTTACTGATAAAATCAAAAAGTATATTAACATATATTATTTGAGATATTACTTATTCTCATTTAAATTTCAAAATATTGTTCCTAACCAAGTTGGAAACAAACATTCAATCATAAAGATGTGAATATACCCCGAATTTTCTAATATATTCATTGATAATATCAATCCATGTTATAAGTTTAAATATTTAAAACAATAGAAGACTCTTTCCAAAAGTTTAGATCAATGGAAACCGCTTTTTGAAAAGAAAAGAAAAACCTCCTAGAGAGTAGACAACCTTTCTTCGTATATGTTTTCATTTAGTTTGTTATATATTTGATTACAAATGAGAGAAGAATTAATAAGCAACTTATTTGGTCAAAAACTGTAAAATGTATTTCAAATGTTGTTTTAATATCTATGACACTCTACCATGAAAAAGTGTAATTGGTTACTGTTGGAGGTGGATCTGAAATCCTACTTTGGTCCACGAATAACAATCAATATTTAAAAACTTTCAATTCACAAACTCGGGAAGATCATTAAGAAGTCATCTCGCTAAATCAATATCAATTCAGAAAAGCTTCCTCTCAGTAACTCGTCATGTTTCAGAACAAGATGAGCTTGACTCACATGTCATCAAGGAAAGAAATAGAAATATTCCTATTCCAGTTTGGAATATTTCCGAAAATTTTGCAAGAATCTTTTAGATAACATCAAATCTAAACAAAATGTGATATTTATTATTTTCGATACAGTTGTAACTGCATCAATGGTTTATAAATAGAGGGGAAGGTCTTCAACTTTTTCACACATTCACACAAGCAATACAAAGCAATTAGGCATTCTCTTCTCTTGGCTATTCTCCTTATTTTCTAAAAGATCAGAGTCCTTACCTATCTTCCTTCTAAAACCTCCGAATTAGATTTAGAACCTTTGGGCTAAATCTTGCTCGAACAATTGGCAACGTCTGTGGGGATGACATCGAAGGAATTCTTCACGCAAAAGGGAGTAAGGAAACATCCATCTCAACAATGTCAGGAAACAACAATGCAATCATCACACCGGCAGGACAAATCGATGATTTGACTCTAGAACAACTCAACATGATCTGTGACTCAGCTCTGAGTCAAGATTGGATAGTGGAGAACAACCACGAAGAAATACGTGAGAAAGCAAATCTTTTGGGACAAACGGTCGAGCCGCCATCATTTGCAACCATGATACAGAACCTATTGTTTTGATCTGATCAAAGCAATGACTAGAGTGAATGGAACCGACCACTTCCCCGTACAAGAGAACAAACCTATTATGGAAGCACTCGCCATCATGCAGAGGAACCTCTTTGGTGAAACTCCGAGTTTCCAGCTAACAAACACGACAAGACAAGGTAATGTGCCAATGTTGCACACTCCCGCTCTGCAATCTGTACCATCCATGCTAGATGCAGCAACCGTCATGGGAATAATGGACGAGATGCAATCACAGTTTCATCAGGCAACCAGCTCAGCACCACAGATTGGGCGAATCCTAGCCCAAGCTTGGAACTCTCCATTCTCAAAAAGACTGAGAAGGGTCTTGGTAAATCACAGGCCGGTACTCACCTATTTTTCTTATGATTAAACAATAACAGACCCATTGGAGTTCTTAAGCGCCTTCAATGTCATGATGGGTGGAACAAACTACCATCATGAACAAGAGGATGCGGTGTATTGCCAACTCTTTGTTGAGAACTTAATCAAAGATGCACTGGTGTCGTTTACTAAGCTCCAAATTGGATCAATTGAGAGCTTCAACTAGTTAGCCGAGTTGTTCATGAAACAATATGCTATATTTGTAAACCAAGATACCTTGACAACATAATTGCGATCCTTGAATCAAGGATATGACGAGACCTTGAAATCATATCTTGGGAGATTTAGAAAAATAATGACTAAGGACAAAGTAAGTGACAATATAGCAATCGAGGCGTTAAGAACCGGTATGGTCAGAAATGAGGCACAAAAACGAGACCTCTTTGTAAATCGGCAAGCAACCATCTTGGATGCTTTGTGAAGAGCAACCAGACATGTCGAGTACCTCGAAGAACAGGAAATCCTAACTAGATTGCAAAAGGCAACAAAAGTCCCAAAGGCTAAGGGACCTAAAGAGGAGTATCAAGAGCTGAGACAGTGTTACAACAAAGGAAAAAGGCACATGTCTGCGGCTTTTCAAGACAAAGAAACTGGAAGTCCAACTAAGAAACCATGGGACAGCGCATGGAATAATCCATACAACCGGAACGAGTAATGTGCTTTTCATAACCGAACTGGACATCCAACCTAAAAGTACAAACAACTGCAGGAGCTCCTTGCCAAAAAGTTCAGCAAAGGAGAGGTAAACATTTCTAAGGAAGAAACACGACAATTCTGGATGTAGAAGCGAAAGAAGCAGAGATGCGAGATGCAGCCAATAAATTAGCAAGTCAAGGGATGCCGCAACCAAAAAACCAAAAAGAGTAACGAACAAAGTCTAGATCCCTGAGTTCAAACCCGCAAGGGCAAACTGCAATGTTGTTACGGGCGGATTACAATCGTGTGATGATTCCATACGATCAACCAAGAAGTATGAGTGGAAAGTCATAGCCGCTGTTAATCCTAAAACTTCATCTCCAGGAAAACATTTGAAGTCAGTTGATGCCAAAATAGTCTTCACTTCGGAAGAATTGGAAGAAATAAGTTTCCTACACAGCGATCTCCTTGTTGTGAAACTCCGAGTTGCATATTGCAATGTATTCTGGATACTTATCGATACACAAAATTTGGTGGATCTAATCTTCAACAAACACTTGATAAGATGACACTACCGGATGCTAAGCTTTAACCAGTCGAAAAGAGCCCTTTCCTCTATTGATAGAAGCTTAATCCATGCAATAAGGACCGTCAAATTGTCGATATACGTAGCAGGAATAACAAGATGAATTAATCTCTTAGTAGTTGATAAACCTCCAATCTACAACATAATTCTTGGAACTCCTTGGATTCATGCAATTAAAGTCGTTCTTTTGAGTTATCATCAACGTTTATAATTCTGACAGAGATAGGAGTCTATACGCTACAAGGCGATCAGAATTGAAACCACGCAACAAATCTTGAATGATAACAACATCTATAGGTGGAAAGGCTGTTTCAGAGACACCTACACCTAAAAATTCGGATCAATCAACAATACTCGTAAATGTTGATTTGATGGATTCAACAAAGTGTGTCAGCATTAGTGTAAATCTAGACAAGAACATGCGAGAAAAGCTAATTTGGCTCTTAGAAGAGAACGTCAAAACATTTGCATGATCCGCCAAAGACATACCCAGAATCGATTTAAGGGATAGCAAGCCACAAGTTAAATGTCGACCTGACATATAAACCGATCAAGCAGAAGAGACGAAAGCTTGGATCTAAACGTACAAAGGCAATAATCGAAGAAGTTAAAAAGCTGACATATACCAGATTTATCATTAAGGTCCAATACCCCGAGTGGCTGGCTGATCTGGTCATAGTCCCAATGAAGAACAAATAATGATGAGTCTACGTTGATTTTACCGATTTGAACAAAGCTTGCTTAAAGGATAGCTTCCCTCTACCAAGCATAGACCGAATCGGTTAAGCAACATCTGGTAATGAACTCCTTTATTTATGGATGCATTCTCAGGATATAATCAGATAAGCATGCATCCGAAAGATAGAGAAAAGACCTCATTTATAACTGAGCGAGGAACTTATTGCTACAAAGTCATGTCGTTCGGACTAAAGAACGCGGGGGCAATATATCACCGACTTGTCAACAAGATGTTTTCTGATCAACTCAGCCAGAGAATGAAGGTTTGTATAGACAATATGCTGGTCAAGTCGAGAAAAGCCGAAGATCATGTAGATCACTTGGCATGATGCTTTAAAACATTGAATGAATATAAGATGAAGCTCAACCCGAAAATGTGTACTTTCGGAGTAACATCGGGAGAATTTCTCGGCTACATAGTTACGCAAAGGGAAATTGAGGCAAACCCAAAATAGATCAAAGCAGTTTAGGAATTGCCTTCACCAAAAAGCAAGTGAGAAGTCTAAAGCGTAACATGATGAATTACCATGTATAATTGATTCATCTCACGATCAACCGACAAATACCTTCCCTTTTACCAACTTTTACGGGGAAACAAAAACTTCAAGTTAAAAAAGTAGTTGTCTACTCTGCCAATCATGGCTAAACCCGAAGAAGGCAAGCCACTTTACTTGTATATTATGGTCTCGATATAAGCAGTGAGCAGCTTCTTAGTTAGAGAAGATCAAGGAGTTCAATATCCTATTTTCTACATCAGCAAATCTCTAGATGGAGCAGAACTTTGATATCCATCCTCCGAGAAGCTAGCCTTAGCAGTTGTTGTATCGGCAAGAAAGTTGAGGCCAAATTTTCAATCTCATACAATCATAGTGCTAACAACCTATCCATTAAGAATGATATTGTACAGTCCGAACCAGTTGGAAAGATTAGCTACATGGGCAATTGAACTTAGCAAATTTGATATTGAGTACAAGGGAAGAACCAACACAAAGTCACAAGTATTGACAGATTTTTCTGATTGAACTAGATTCCGAATTAGAACCAGTAAAATAGGGTAAAACTTCACAGATTTGGAAACAGTCATTCACACTAGCATTCTGAATAGTCATCATCCAAAATCAAATAAGGAGTCAGAATTCGCTTAGAGAGTCCAACCAGAGAAATCTTGGAACAATCATTCTGACTAGCTCTTTGAGCATCTAGCAATGAAGCAAAGTACGAGGCCTTAATCGTCGGAATCTGACTTGCAAAGAAAATCAGTGCAACTCAGATTGAATGTTACTATGATTCATAGCTTATTGTTAACCAACTCAATGGCAGATACGCCACAAAAATGACCAAATGGTGGCATACTTGAGAGGTGTTAAGGATATATCTAAAGAGCTGAAGTTCAAGATCAACAAAATTACCCAAGCACAAAATAATTCGGCAGATGCTCTAGCAGCTTTAGCGTCAACAATTGACCCAACCCAGAGAAGGATAGTACTAGTAGAAAGCATCGACAAGCCAAGTATTCAATTGCCACAAGAAGAATTCACTATTGTCTCAACAATTATCGACATAATTACCGAGCTCGACTTAACAATTCCCGACCCTGAGCCACCCGCTGACAAGAGCATCAATTGGAGAGACGAAATATTGGCCATCTTGTATGGTGAAACAACGAACGATATGTAGATAGCAAGGCGACAAAAAGCAAAATATGCATACTATGTCCAAATAAATGGAAAGGTATATCGCCAAACTATGAATGCTACTTTGCTCACTTGCATTCACGGTGACAAGACAAGACAAGTAATGAAAGAAACACACAAAGGAGCCAGCAAAAATCACCCAAACAAACAATCCTTGGTGAAGAAAGTTCAAACTCTCGGATACTGTTGGCCGATCATGGCACAAGATTGTGGACAATACACACGAAAAATGTGAAAAGTGCAAGCCACAAGGACCTATTGTTCATGCTCCAACCAAGCAACCAGCATCATCCATAATGCCTTATCAATTTATGCGTTGGGAGAAGGGCATATTTGTGCCTTTACCCTATTCTTCGTAAAAACAATTTATGCTTTTCATGACAGACTACTTTTCCAAGTGGGGTGAAGCACAAGCTTACTCTCATATCAAGGTAAAAGATGTGGTCAAGTTTGTCCAGAAGAGTGTAGTCTGTCATCATGGCTTACCTTACAAAATTGTCAAGGACAATGAATTCCAATTCATCTCGACCAAATTCACAAACATCTGTAAAAATAGAACATAAGAGTTAGCAAGTCAACTCAACAAAACCCATAAGGTAACAGACAAGCTGAAGCCACCAACAAGCAGATTCTAGATGGACTAAAGAATTGCCTCAAAGAAAATAAGGGTCGTTGGGCAGACAAGTTAGATGGCGTACTATGATCACACCGAACAAATCTGAGACGTTCAACAGGTCAAACTCCTTTGTCTCTATCTCATGGAATAGAAGCATTAGCTCCAGCAAAAACAAGTGTGCTCACTTTATGAAGAATACACTCCCCAAAAAATGAAGAGCCGCACAACGATGCGATGGAAACCAACCTAGATGATTTGGAAGAGATTCGAGAAGATGTAATACTCCAAGTACAGAATTACCAACAACAGGCCGCAAAGTACTATAACAAGAAGCTACGAGGTTGACATTTCATGGAAGGAGACCTCGTTATGTGAAAAGTGTTTGAGAACACAACTGAACTCAACGCGGGAAAACTCGACGCCAATTGGGAAGGACCCTACATAATTTGCAAAGTTGTGGCAACAATAGAAAAAGAGATCATTCCACGCAGTTGGAACTCCATCAACTTAAAATGTTACTACTACTGAAGCTACGCCATCTCGGTGCCTTTCGCATTGTTCTTTGATGCCTCAATAACCTCTTAAACTCTGTAATCAGATCTACATCTCAGCTTGATTCCATTGGGGTATGTACGTAGCCTCCGGTGCAATTAAAACTTAATTAAAAATTTATCATGTCGCATATACGACAATAAATAATAATAGAAATATATATATACCTATTTCATTCAGGCTGAGACCCTATTCTCCAAACCAAGTATGAAGATCTTGTTGAGTTTGAAACCTCGCAAAAATTTTATCGAGTCTTTAAATTTCTCAAAAAAAGGCCGAGACCTTACTCTCTAAGCCAAATCTTAAAATCTCACCAAGTTTGAAACCTCGCAAAACTTTCATCAATTCTTAACATCTCTCAAAAAGACTGAGACCCTACTCTCTAAGCCGAGTCTAAAACATCGCTATGTCCTAAAATCTCGCTCGTATTCAGCAGGGTCTTAAAACCTTGCTCAACTTAATCCGAGTTTTAAAATCTTGCCGTGTCCTAAAATATCACTCTTATTAAGCTGAGTCTTAAAATCTCACCGAGTATAACTCGCAAAAAAGAGCTTTCAAGATCAACTCTCACTAAAGGCCAAAACAACGAGATTTATCCCCAAACTACAAGATTTACTTCTCACACCTAAACTAGGACAAAATTCTCACTAATACGGGATTAATTCTCACTTTTATGCCAAGTATTAAAATCTTGCCGAGCCTAACTTTGCAAAAAAATTTATGAGATCTAATTCTCATTTTTAAGCCGAGTTTCAAAATCTCGCCGAACCTAACCTCATAAAACTTTTTATGAGATCCAATTCTCATACCAGTAGCCGAGACCAAGCTTTCACTAAGTTGAGATCTAATTCTCACACTAGAAACCGAGACCTAGTTCTCACAAAACATCAAGCTCTAATTCTTGCATTTCCTTTTGACCGAAACTGATTTATCGATGGTTTAAGTTTAAAAGCTTTATTTTTGCTCCTAAGTCTGAAACTCAGCTTTTGCACAAATTCTACTTCGAGACTCAATATTCATCTATCACTTAAAATTAATCTCTGGTTCATTTTTTTTAAACTTCGCATGAATCAAATAACAAGGTAAAATAGCATAATTCTTTTACATTCATCTTGCATAAAGTTTTTAGAGATTGTTTCTTAGTATAAAAAATAAACAAAAGTAGCTAGATTAACTCTCCATCACCAGAAGCTTTCTTGAAGGCAGACTTCCATTCCTTCTCTTCACTCTTCCGCGACGACCAAAAGTTGATCTACTTCTGTGAAGCAAGTCTCACCATGAAAGGTGGAAGGGGCACCAACCTCGAAAGTTAGAATAACCAAGTCGTCAGGGAAAAGTGCTGTCAAGTTCTCTTTCTCACTAATCTCTTTGAACTTGTTCAACTTGGTGTTCACATGTTCAACAAGCACTGAAGGGACGTTGACATTCCTGCGCAACAACGACTAAAGACAGTTGCTCGAACCCTAGAACGGAGCAAAGGAGATATGAGCAGCCAAGTTGGTGTCGAGATCAATAAATTAGGCAGTGATCCTCTTAAAGCGATCAGACAACAGATTCGACAAGCTTTGAAAAATTTTCAGCCTCTCCTAAAACCAAATGTAACAAAGCCGGGAATCGAATTTTCCCTTGATCTTACCTAAATCAGATCAGAGTTTGGACGAAGCATTATTTTCCTTTTCACCATCCTTAAAGGCAAAGGCACTACAGTGATCCACCTTGGCACACTTTAGCGAATCCATCAAAGCCGCGTTCTGTTCCACCAACTTTAGCACATTCTCTTGCTACAGCTTTAACTCGGCCCTAACTTGGGAAAGCTCTTCTTTGAAAGTGGGACCTGCGTGTGCTCAGCCAGGTGAAGAGACTTCCGAGAATCCTCCTTAGGGTTAGCTCAAGACTTCTCACAATCCCGTAAGATGCAGTTCATGTGAGCGATGAGATAGCCAAAGGAAAAAGGAAAACATTAGAGAGATAAATAAAAGCAATAATGGAACTAATCCCTCAAGCAAGAAAGGTTAAAACTTGAAAAGAAAATAAGTCGTCTCTTCCTACCCATCCCTATTTGTGCATCTCGTCAGAAGGGGGAAGAAGCTCCACACTAGTCCTGAATTGGTGCATAAGATCAGCAAATTCAACGCGAAACAACATATCTGGTGTAGTAGATGGACTCAAAAGAAGGACCTTCCGCAACTACATGTACAGTAGATGATTGACCCGTAGCCCCCACCTTAGCCTTCTTAGAAGGATGCTCATGTTAAGGGTTAGCTACGAGTCTAGCTATGGTACCACAAGAAGCAGGAGGAGCACCTGAATCAACTACTCTGGCAGCATCAATAGTTGGAGGATGAAAAGAAATATTACCGAGTTGGCCTCCAATATCCTCGGAGAGAAATTCATCAAGAACAGCATCGAGACTATCTATAACATTAGGCATGTTGAAGTCGTATAAACCCATTATAGACTAGTTAAGTGAGAAGAAAGAGAAGGAAATGGAGAGAAAAATAATCTACTCGGAATTTGGAAGAATATAAAAATAAAAAGATGGAGATAAAAAAATGATGAATAAATAGCGATATTTGTAGGAATTTACCGGAAACCAAAAAAAGCATAATAATGACCTACAAATACCCTCTCAAACCGCAAAATTAATCTAATAATGAAGCGGTACGTGGACCGACGATTATAGAAACAGGTTAATTATGCGACTTAGAAATTCTTGAGCAATTTTCTGAGTCTAGGGGGACTATTGTTGGAGGTGGATCTGAGATCCTACTTCGATCTATGGATAACAATCAATATTTAAAAACTTGCAATAAATTCGGGAAGATAATTAAGAAGCCATCTCGCCAAATCAATATCAACCCGGAAGAGTCTCCTCTTAGTAACTCGTCATGTTTCAGAACAAGATGAACTTAGCTGACACGTCATCAAGAAAAGAAATGGAAATATTCCTATTCCGGTTTGGAATATTTCAAAAAATCTTGCAAGAATCTTTTAGATAACATCAAATCTAAAAAAATATAATATTTCCTATTTTCGATTTAATTGTAACCGCCTATATGGTTTATAAATAGAGAAGCATGTCTTTACAAAAGACCAAGTTTTTCACACATTTATACAATCAATACAAAACAATTAGACATTCCCTTCTCTTGGATATTCTCCTTATTTCCTAAAAAAAATCAGAATCCTTACTTATCTTCCCTCTAAAACCTCCAAACTAGATTTAGAACATTTATGCTAAATCTTACTAGGACAGTTACGCATCAAATATTCATATATACAACTATTTTCAAAGGAATTTAACTTCAAATAATAGTTTAGTCCCATATAAATGGTTTAATATAATATTGAAAAAAACATTTTACCAACCATGATATTTAGATAATTTGAGAATCTCTTTCGAAAATTTCGCAGAGTTGTGTGTTTTTTTTTGAAGTTTCTAAAGAGAATCTAAAAGTTAAACTTAAATTTGAGCTTAGTCTAATTACATATGAATGCATCATGGACCCTAAATTAAAAGCAAACTTTAAAACATGTTTTTTCAAAACTATTATCGACATTGTATTTGTGACTCCAGAATAACTTAACTTGATCCATGACTCAGCTCCAAATCTGAATTGAAAAATAGAGAATAAGAACGAGTAAGTTTGTGAGGTCGTAAATTATCTGGGGCCAATAAAAGAACCACCCTCATTTGTAGCCATGATGCGGAACCTACTAGCCCAAATCGAGGTGGCGGAACAGAGTAACAATGAACGCTTCGACTGAATTAAGGCAAGTGTCAAATTGAATGGAATCAGATACTTTCCAGTGCAAGAGAACAGACCTCCTGTGGAAGTACTCGCCAGCATACAAAAGAACCTATCTGGTGAAACTCTGAGTTTCCAGCTAACTAACGCAGCGAGACAAGATCATGTGCCAGTACAAAGCACCCCTGCTCCACAATGTGGACCAGCTATGCTATACGCAACAACTATCATGGGAATGATGGACGAGATGTGATCCCAGTTTTATCAAACAACCAACTTGTTACCAGAAATCAAGCAAATCTGAGCTCAAGCTTGGAATTCTCCATTTTCACAATGGCTAAGAAGAGTCTCGATAAACTGTGGGCTGAGACTTCGCTAATCTTTGTACGATGGGACGACAAATCGATTAGAGTTTTTAAGCGCACTCAACGTTACGATAGGTGGAACAAGCTACCATCCAAAACAAGAGGACGCGACATATTGTCAATTCTTCATAGAGAATTTAACCGGAGATGCATTGGTATGGTTTATCAAACTTCAAACTAGATCGATTGATAGCTTCAATCAGTTATATGAGTTATTCATGAAACAATACACCATATTTGTCAACCAAGACACCTCAACGGCAGAATTACGATCATTGAAATAGGGGTATGACGGAACCCTAAAATGGTATCTCGAGAGATTCCGAATGATAATAACTAAAACCAAAGTAAACGACAACATGGCAATCGAGACTCTAAGAACTAGTATGGTCAACGATTAAACGCTAAAACAAGATCTCTCAGCAACTGTCTCAGACGCTTTGTGCATAGCAGCCAAACATACTGGATATCTCAAAGATCAGCAAATCCTGACTAGAGCGCATAAGGCGACAAAATTCACTGAGGCTAAGGGGTAGAAAGAAGAATACCAGGAGTCAAAACAACATTGTAACAAAGCAAAAGATCACATGTCCGCGACTTTTTAAGTCGGAGAAACTAGAAGTCCAAATAAGAAAGCGTGGGACAAACCATGGAATAATATATACAATTGTAAAGAATATTGTGTTTTTCAAAACCGAGCTGGACACTCGACTTAAAACTTCAAATAGATTCAAGAGAACCTCGCCAAAAATTTCAGTAAAGCAGAAGTAAATGTTTCTGAAGAAGAAACATGATAATTCTGGATGCCAAAGCGAAAGGAAGCAGAAATAGGAGACGCATCCAACCAATCGGCAAACAAAACAAAACACCAAAATTTAAAAGCAAAAACGAGTAAGGAATAAATTTAAGATTTCCGAGTTTGAACCCGCGAGAATAGATGTCCATGTAAGTTTGGGCGGATTACAATCATGTGACGATACCATACAATAAAAAAATACGAGCGGAAAGTTGTAGCCGCTGTTAATCTTAAAACTTTGTCTCTGGGAAAGTATTTGAAGTCTTTTGATACAGAAATAGGCTTCACTTCGAAAGACTTAGAAGGAATAAGTTTCCCATACAATGATCCCATCGTTGTAAAGCTCAGGGTTGCTGATTGCGATGTGTCCAGGATACTTATTGACACAGAAGTTTGGTGGACCTGATCTTCAAGCAAACACTTGACAAGATGGCACTCTCAGACGCCAAGCTTAAATCAGTCGACATAACCTTAACCGCATTTGATGGAAGCTTAATCCATGCCATAGGGACCGTCAAGTTGCTAATCTGCATAGGAGGCATTACGATATGTAATTAACTCCTAGTTGTCGATAAACTTCTGATCTACAACATAATTTTCAGAACTCCTTGGATCCATGCAGTGAAAGTTGTTTCTTCAAGTTACCATCAATGTGTAAAAATTCTGACTAAGGTAAGAATCTACACACTACAAGGCGTTTAGAAGATGTCTTGAACATGCTTTATTATCAAATTAAATCTACGCAATAAGTCTTGCATCATAATGGCAACAAGTCTTGCATGATAATGCCTTCCGCACCCAAAAAGCCAAACTAATCAACAATAGAGCTCATGAATATTGATTTGATGGAGATGACAAAATGTGTCAGCAATGGCGTGAACCTAGAAAGGAACGTTCAAGAAAAGCTAATTCTTCTCCTAGAGGAGAACGTTAAAACCTTTGAATGGTCCACCATAGACATGCCCGGGATTGATCCAAGGATAGCAAGTCACAAGTTAAATATCGACCCGAGATATAACCCAATTAAGTAGAAGAGATGAAAGTTTGGTCCAGAGCAAACAAAGGCAGTAACTGGCATGGTTAAAAACTGACTGCTCTCAGATCTATCATTGAAGTCCAATATCCCTAGTGGCTGACCAACCCAGTTGTAATCTCGAAGAAGAATGGAAAATGGCAAGTCTGCATCTATTTCACAAACTTAAACAAACCTTACCCAAATGATAGCCTCCCTCTTCCAAACATCGACCGAACCGTTGAAGCAACAGTAGGGAATAAACTCCTTTTGGTCATGGAAGTGTTCTCCAGATACAATCAAATAAGCATGAATCTGGAAGACAGAGAAAAGACCTCGTTTATAACTGAGCAAGAAATGTGTTGTTACAAAGTCATGCCATTTAGATTGAAGAACGCAGGAGCAACATATCAAGGACTCGTCAAAAAATGTTTTCTGACCAACTCGGACAGACAATTGCGATGTATATAGACAACATGCTTGACAAGTCAAGAAAAGCCAATGATCATTTAGATCATCTCGCATGATGCTCCAAAATGCTAAACGAATATCAGATGAAGCTCAACCCAGCTAAATGTACATTTGGAGTAACATCAAGAGAGCTTCAAGGCTACATAGTTTCGTAAAGGGGAATAGTGGCGAACCTAAAGTAGATCAAAGCAATTCAAAAGTTACCTCCACTGAAAAGTGAGCAAGGAGTCCAAAGACTAACAGGATGCATTGCTACGTTGAATCGATTTAACTCACGATCAACATATAAGTGCCATTCCTTTTACCAATTTTTGCGGAGAAACAAAAACTTCAAGTGCGATGAAGAATGCGAGAATGCTTTCTCCAAGTTAAAAAGTATTTTTTTTACTCTGTAAATCCTACCTAAACCCGAATAAGGCAAACCACTTTACTTACATTGCAGTCTTGTTATCAATGGTAAGCAGTATCTTAAATAAAGAGGACCGAGGAGCTTAATATCTGCTTTTCTACATCAGCACATCTCTAAATGGAGCAGAATCCTGATATCCGCACCGAGAAGCTAGCCTTAGCAGTTTTTGTATCGACAAGGAAGTTGAGATCATACTTTCAGTCTCATACAATCATATTGTTAACCAACCACCCATTAAGGATGATATTTCATAGCACAAACCAATCAGGAAGATTGGCTAAATGGGCAATTAAACTCGGTGAATTCGATATCGAGTACAAAGGGAGAACCATCGCAAAGTCACAAGTGTTCGCAGATTTTCTGATCGAGATAGCTCCCGATTTAAAGCCAGCAAAATCGAGTGAAACTTTGAAATTTGGAAAGTCTTTATCAATGAGTCATCATCCCAGCACAAATCGGGGTCAGAATACATTTAGAAAGTCCAACGGGGGAAGTTCTAGAACAGTCATTTTGATTAGCATTTCTAGTATCTAATAATGAACTGGAGTACAAGGTTTTAATCGCCAGAATCTGACTTGTAAAAGAAATCCATGCAACTCAGGTCGAGTGCTTTTGCAGCTTTGGTACAACGAGGGATGGGATGGAGGCATACTTTAAGGTTGTCAAGGACTTGTCTAAAGCACTAAAATTCAAGATTAACAAAAGTCTTGGAGGAGAAAACACTTCGGTAGATGCTCTAGCAGCTTTGGCATCGACAACCGACCCAGTCCAAGGAAGATTAATCCTGGTAGAAATCATTGACAAACCAAGCATTTCAACTGCAAAAAGGATATTTCACTATCGTCTTGGCAATTACCGACATGATGGATGAGTCTGACTTAACAAGCCCTAATCTCAACCCTCCCACTAACAAGGCCATGGATTGGATTGACGAATTTTTGGCTTACATCTTGAATGGTGACGCACCAGATGATAGGTGGACTACAAGACGCTAAAAGCAAAGTTTGCTTTTTACACTCAAATCGATGGAAAATTATACCACTGAAGTGCGAATGGTATATTGCTCACTTGTATACACGGCGACAAGAAGAAAAAGGTAATGAGAGTCTCATGAAGGAGCCAGTGGAAATCACTCTGGCGGATGATCTTTGGCAAAAAAGTTCAAACTCTTGGGTACTATTGGTCTAGCATGGCACATGATTATGGACAGTACATGGAAAGATGGGACAAGTTCCAGCAACATTGCCCTATCATTCATGCTCTAACTGAAGAGTTAACATCATCTACAATTCCTTACCCGTTCATGAGATAAGCGATAGACATCGTGGGGCCTTTACTATCTTCTCGGTAGAAAAGGTTTATCCTTGTCATGACCGGCAACTTCTCCAAGTGGGTAAAAGCAGAAACTTACTCTCATATCTTTAGACAAAGATGTAGTAAAGTTTGTCTGAAGAATATCTTCTGTCGTCACAGTTTACCTTATGAAATCATCACGGACAATAGATCCCAGTTCATCTCGGTTTAATTCAAAAACTTTTTTGAAAAATGGAACATACGAGTTAGCAAATCAACTATACGAAACTCACAAGGTAACAAGCAAGCTTAAGTCACTAAAAAGCAGATTCTAGATGGACTCAAGAAGTGCCTTAAAGAAAAGAGAGGTTGTTGGGCAGATGAGTTAGATGGCGTACTATGGTCACATCGCACAACCCCGAGACGTCCAACAGGTCAAACTCCTTTCTCTCTATCTCATTGAATGGAAGCATTAGTACCTGCCAAATAAAGTGTGCAATCTTTGTGTAGACTACACTCCCTAGCACATGACGACGCAAACAACGATGCGATGGAAACCAACCTCGACAAGTTGGAAGAATTTCGAGACAACGCATTACTTCAGGTACAGAATTACCAGCAACAGTGAGATTTTTCTGAAGGGGCCTTGTTCTATGAAAAGTGTTCGAGAACTGAACTCAATGCAGAAAAACTTGGAGCCAATTAGGAAGGAATGTACATAATTTGCAAAGTCGTCAAACCGAATGTATACAAACTAACAACAATGGAAGGAGAGCTGATTTCACGCAGGTGAAATTCCATTAACTTTAAGCGATACTACTATCTTGGCACTTTTCACATCATTCCTTGATGCCTTTCTAAATTCTTAGCTATGTAATGAGAACTACGTTTTGGCTTGATCCCTACAAGGTACGTAGGTAGCCTTCAGCTACATTTATAACTTAATAAGAAAAATTATCATGTAGCCTATTCGACAAAAAAAAGAGAAATATCTATATATATTTCATTAGGGAAGCCGAATCTAAAAATCTCATAGAGTTTGAAACCTCATAAAAACTTTCATCGAGTCTTAAAATCTTTCGAAAAATGCAGAGACCCTACACTCTAAGCTGAGTTTCAAAATATCACCGAGTTTAAAACCTCGTAAAACTTTCATCGAGTCTTAAAATCTCTCGAAAAGGCCAAGATCCTACTCTCTAAAGCAAGTCTTAAAATCTCGTCGAGTTTGAAACGTTGTAAAACTTTCATCGAGTCTTAAAATCTCAAAAAGGCTGAGACCCTACTCTCTAAAGCGGAGTTCTAGAATCATGCTGAGTCTTAGAATCTTGCTCGTATGTAACCCAGTCTTATAACCTCGCACAACATAAGCTGAGTCTTAAAATCTTGTTCATACTAAGCCGAGTCATAACATCTCGCACAAACTAAGCCATCTTAAATCTTGCCGAGTCCTGAAATTTTGCTCTTACTAAGCTGAGTCTTAAAATCTCACCGAGTATAACTCGTAAAAAAAGAGCTCCGAGATCAACTCTCACTAAAGGTCAAAACAACAAGATCTAATTCTCACTCTTTAAGTCGAGTCCTAAAATCTTTTCAAGATTAACCTCAAAAACCTTTTTACAAGATCTAATTCTCAATCTTTAAACCGAATCCTAAAATCTTGCTGAGCCTAACCTCGTAAAAGTTTTAACGAGATCTAATTCTCTGTTTTAAACCGAGTAAATCTCGTCGAGACCTAACTCTCGCAAAAAATTGAGATCTAATTCATGTAAATCTTTTGACCGAGATCGATCTCTCGACGGTTTAAGTTTAAAAACTTAGCTTTATCCAAGTTCTAAGACGGAACTTAATATTCATCTATCATTCAAAGCTAAGTTCTAGTTCAATACTTAAAATTACAAGGAAAAATAACCGAATTCTTGTACATTCATCTTGCAGAAAGTTTTTACGGGAATCCCAACAAATGGGACTATTTTTTAAAGCAACAAAAAGAGGGGAAAAGAAGAAGGAAAGGCATGGGCTATGCGTCGGTCCTGACCAGCTTATCGATGACACGCTGCTCTTCATCCGACTTTTTCTCATGAGCAACCTTTGGAAAAACAATATCATTGTTTTCGCCATATTTGTTGAAACCCTAAATTAGAACAGTGACGAGTTCAAAATCTGATATACTAACCTTAGGACGGTTTTCAATCTAGGGAGCAGCAACATCATTCGAATCAGATCAAAGTGCTAACACTTCATGCAAAGCTATGGCAGCCTCACCTAGTCTAGAGGATTCTTAGGTTCCAAAACCAGAACAGTCAGACCATCAAGAAGCAGATCAGTGATGACTTCCTTCTCAACAACTGCTTTAGTCTTGGCAAGGTTCTTAGACCCAAATGAGATAAGACACGAGTCAATCTGCACCTACTTCCTTAGAAGGGATTAAAGCAAAGAGTGGTACCCAAGCAATTGGTCATAAGCAAGACGAGCATTCAGACTGGCCTCAAGACCTTTGAATTTGGTTGAAATCCTCTCAAACCAGCTAGATAGGCAACCTGAGAAATTTTTGTAAATTTCTAGCTTTTATAAGGCAATAACAAAGTGCGAATGAGAATCAAATATACCTTTATGCGCATCCGAATAAATCTGGAGCGATGAAATGATAGAGTTGGCCTTCTCAGCTGCATTAAAAGCAACATGATGGTTGTCCGTGGCAGACTCCAAAGCATCCTTAAGAGCAGAAATCTCCTCATCATGCTTGAGGGATTTCTCTTGCTCTGCTTCTAGCTCGGCAGTTACCCGAGCGAGTTCAGCATGCACCTTTTCTAAGGAAGACTTAGCCTCAACCACTTCAAGGTGAGACTTCCAAGCACCATCGGCCACCTCATTAAACTTACGAGAGTTCTTGGCCTTAGCAACCAAGGACTTCTCATGACCAAGGATAACCTAGTTCAGTTGGGCGATAAATTGAAAGTTGAAAGCATAAATAAGTAACTCGGAAAGAAACATTAAACAAACAAAGTTAACGACTAACCTTGAATATCGCTATTTCTTCATACGCTTTCGTGTTAAGCACTTGAGAAGGAGGGGGAAGTATCTCAAGGGTGTTCCTGAGATAACGCATCAACTCGGCGGCTTCTGTCCTGCAATTCATAACGGGGGCAAACCCTTCAAGCTACAATCAAAGCTGAAGTCACCAACAGCTTTGGCTTTCTTTCCAAGAGGTGCCTCAACCAAAGGGGCGGGTACCTGGCGCTTCTCGGTAGATTTCTTTACGAATTCAAGAGCGGAAGCCTGACTTAATACCATACAACAACAACTGATCATTTTGTTACTCAAGAGTTTAGCAAAGAAAACGCAAAAGGTTTAACTGTTTGCTTAGAATCCAGCTTCGTTTTCTTCTTTTTGGATTTATTCTGAAGTGAATCTGAGACTTCAGCAGAAGAACCCGCCTCCTCAGCAGAAGGTTTCTTTATTTTGGCCAAGGTTTTCGTCTTCCTCTTTGAAGACGAGGAGCCCTTGGAACCATCACCGACCTAATCTTCAGGGTCGGCCACGTTCGTTGAAGCCGAATCATTTATTTTGGGACCTTCTAACTTGGTCCCAGAAATATCAATAGAATGGAGACACTCCGTCTCTGCAGTTTCATTCGGTTGAAGAACAGAACATTCAACCAATGGCACCTTAGTCTTGGAAGATTGAGGTAGGGCTGAGTCAAGGATGGCGTCAAGGCCATCCATAACACTAGGCATAGTGAAGTCTCCAATCTTTATTCCAACTCCGAAGTTCCTGTGAAAGAATTTGAAGCAAACAAGTCCCTTTTCCGAAAAGAATTTACCTTTCGAAAGACGAGAAGATGTTCTTTCAAGAACACCAACCGAAATCTCTTCCACCTAATTCGGGAAACTCCGAGAAATTTATCTACCAAATCGTAAAAATTTGGAATAGGAGAATGAGATAAGGAGTATTTCACTGCAAATATATATATATATATATATATATATA
>OVBA01005590.1:8275-19489 GCA_900406435.1 Lepidium aucheri
TTTGATATAAATTTTATAAAATTATATTAAATATTTTATAAGATAATTGTTTTCAAATAGTTTAGATAAGAAAAAAACATGTATATATAATAACTAATAATATTCTGACACATGTTTAATCAATTTAGAATTTAAAAAAAAAGAGGAACCAATGGAAACGAGCCACGTGGTATCATGGGGTCAAAGTTTCACGGCGTGAATTTTATTCACCACCATTTATGTCACATCATCTTTCACCCACCATTGCACTTCCTTCTATTTTTTCAACTGTTGAATTTTTTTTTTAACATCCTACATGTCACTCCATTGTAAGTAGTCTTACAGCAATCCTCTGTTTTTATGTTTTGTTTCTCTTTTGTTGTTGTCCGTTCATAGCCAATTTAGTTAAAAAACCCTAACTTTCAATTGAATATAAATAACTCTGAATTTTTGAGTTGTTAAATTTCGTGGCTAATTTTTGTTGACTTATTAATTAAATTACAATTTTTGTTGACACTTAGCAATTAAGTTATGAATTTTTGTTTACTTACTAATTAAATTGTGAATTTTTGCTGACTAACCAAGTAAATACCAATGGTCTTGTCTGTTAACTACCCAAGTAAATACATATACCATTACAAATCGAGTTTCACTGTCAACAAAATTTAGGTAGAAATTTGGCTAATAAACTAACCATAATAGTCCAATATTAATGTTGACAAAAAAACAATTAAGCTATTTTGACCTTATTGTTAATTTTTAAATGGCCAACAGAAGTTCAAAAAATAATCATAAGGTGAATATGATTTGATCAACAAAAATTTAAATTTAATTAATAAACCTAAAAAAATTTACTAGTAAATTCAACGCTCAAAAATTTAGGATTTTTTAACTTATTTAAAAATTGATAGTTTTTTTTGGGGAATATCAAGAAATGCATTTTTGAGCTTAAAATTACAAAAACACCTAATTTTTTTGTCTTATAGAAAATACACCTTTTTAAGTTTTAAATTATGAGAAATACCATGGTAAATCATGTCAATGGTGAACAGTTATATAAATATTGTTGCTATTGTAGACATAATGTAATATTTATGTCTACCGTGTACACATATATTTGTTTTTGTCCATTACAAACGTAATTTACTATATATGTCTACAGTAAACTATATAATTGTCTACCGTTGATGAAATTGTGTTTTATGTTCTCATTTTAAAATACCGCGTTTTCGTGAAAAATGTATATTTCACAATTTTTTATTTAAAAAAGTGGTACTTTTTACAATTTGAAACTTCAAGTGGGTATTTTCTGTAATTTTTTCATAAATAAATGTAGGAGTTTCGAATAGAAAAGTTTCACTTTTCTTATTGCCAAGTAGACCAACATTAAAATACAAAGAGAAGACTTCAAACCGCAAAAGATGATGTAATTTACCAAAACGGTTGATTCAATTAAGGCATAGGCCTTATCTCGATTCCAAGAAGAATAAGACCTCTTTTCAGAGAAAGCTTCTTTGTTTCCTTGAGGTTCATCACTAATTCACCCAAATCTCCTCTCCTTTTGAAGAACTGTCCCAGCTTGACCTCGAACTAGCCATCTCTTCTCAGTTCAGCGCCATTTCCTCGAGTTTTCATAAGAGTCACCATGGAAGGCTGAGCATCAACAGTGTGGATGTCCAGCAAGAAAACAGAAGCCTCTACAGGCTCTCGAAAACCAGAAGAACCTAGGTTCCACTTGAAGACAAGGTAAGCAACATATAGGGTTTCATCGGAAAGAAGAGTTATGTTAATCTTTCCAATGATATCAAACCAGCATATCCATTTCAGCTCAGCCACCTCTCCAAACCTAAAGTTTTAAGCACCAAATAGCCAATTTATAACATATATGCAGAATTGTTCCGAATAAATTAAAAAAAATTCTACATCTAAACTTTGTTAAAAGAAATCGAAAAATTGTATAATATTCTTAAAATAGATTCAACTTTTGGGAACCGCTAACTTTTTTGGACCCTAAACTTTGTTAAGGAAAAATATTTTCTAAGACTTAAAAAAAAAAAGTGTATAATATTTTTAAAATGATCTTTCAATTTTATTAAGCCATGTGATAAATCTCATGTCACACATGCTAAAGTACTGTATATATGTATTTGTCAAATCATTGTCAATATGAGTAAGAATTTTGTATATATTAATGAACCTATGAGAAAAAAGAAAGAGAAAAAAGAAAGACCTGGTATCAGGAATTGAGGTCCACTGCCAATATTTTTGATCTTTCCCCCAAGCTATATTGAAGGACCCCGCTGCCAACATGTAGCACTTGGTACCACTTCTTCTATCTAGCCAAAAGCTCTGTTTTTAATCACACAATACACTCAGAATATGATTTTAAGGATGTCACATAAACAAACAGAGAAAGATGATATCTCAATAAGTTACCAATAGGGAATCGTGGAGAAGAAGAGGATGATGGACAAGGGAGAAGAAGAGTTGTTTCTTAGTGTGAAGAGCCGATGATGCAACGAAGCCTTGAGGAAAATCAGTGGGTAAGAAATGATTCCAGACATCGTCAGAATCAGCAGCAGAAGTGAAAATTTTCGAGACTGCTGATAATCGGTAAACGTCAAGAGGTGTTGTGAAAGAAAGGATCTTGGCGATGCAAGCTTCTGGCAGAAAATTCATTGCTTGCTTGCTTTCTCCGACTAACCAAAATTTCTCTAAGTTTTCACTCCTGAAGATGCGTGAAAGTTGTGTACAAGTGTATATATATTTTTAGTTTCTTTGGAAGACTTAGGCACGAAGCAGACCTTGTCCTATATAACTGCCCAATTTCTTGACTAGGAAATCATTACAGCACATCCTCTGTTTTTAGGTTTTGTTTGTGTTTGGTTGTTTGTTGTCCGTTCAAAGCCCAATTGAATATATGTTATAAAAGTTGTGTTTGGTTATACCGTGTCTAACAGTAATATCAATATAGGTTATAAAGGCCGACTCATTAGCCAAATTCTTACATAAATTTTGTAGGTAGTGGGACTCAATCCCTAGTATATGTGCACCTATCTAGTACACTTACCACCAGCCACTGGAGTAAAAACTACTTGCAAATTAATTTTTTTTAAAACCCTGAAATTTAAGCAGTTGAATTTAGTTGTTAACTTTTGTGGACTTATTAATTAAAAATCTGATTTTTATTGATTTACCTATTAACTAGAAATATACCCACACTATAGCATGAGATTTGATTATTTTTTTAACTCGTGTTCATTTGATTCTTAGATCCATGTTGATACTTTGAACATTATTTTCAATATATTATTCTAGTGGCCCAAAACTCGAACCGGAATCAAACTGAATTAGAAAAATCGAATCCAAACCAAATCTGACAAAATATTTCAGTGGGTCCCAAACTTATATATTTAGGAAAACCGAAACCAAATCAAGAACCAAATTCTAGAGATGTTTTAATTAAATCTTTATTTATTTTGGATTTTCATATAAAACACTCTAACCCAGACTCGATATATAGCAAACTGAACCTGAAAAATAAAAATAACTGAATATTATATCAAAAGAGCCAAAACCGAATTAGAAGAACCAAATCCGACAAAATACCATAATGAGTGCTAAATCTATGTATTCAGATAACCGAATCCAAACCTGAACCGAACTGAATAAAAAATCAAATTTTTACCCGTTATATTTTAATTTAATTTTAATACTTTTAGAGCTTTTTTCTAATTACTTTATGTTCATTTTAAGTTTTTATTAATAGTTTATAACCAAACTCACTTTAGGCCTATTTATAAGGGTAGTTATGAACTATATGTTAAATTTATCCTAAAGTTTCTAACATGGCCAAAATGAAATTGTCTCCCATTTTAATATATAAGACTCTCATCACAAATGTTTGTTGGCTTATCAATTTAATCTCTAATTTTTGTTTATTGAGCTATTTTTCACTTTACTGTTACTTTTTTTAACAGCCACCAGAAGTTTAAAAAATAATGACAACATGAAAATGACTTGATCGTCAAGTTACTAGTAGTTAGGATAATTCAGTAAATAACTTAGGTATTAGGATTCAACTTCTCCCTACTACAACAGTAGATTAAAAAAATGATTTTAGGGTGTGAACTTTATGCTAGTAATTGAGTTTCGTCGATTTAATTGTTGACAAAAAATCGATCAAAAAATTTAGTTAGTAAGTTAACATAAATTTAGAAACTGATTGATAAATCAAAAAGAAAAAGTTAAATTAAGTGTTCAAAAATTCAGAGTTTTTTCAACCTATTTTGAAAGTTGATAGTCCTTTTTACATTCTCCCTTTATTTTCTAGTACATGTTCGATGTTTCAGTGGACTATTTTAGTAAAATAAATATAAATTTTTCATTCTATTTTCTCAACCAAAATGATTTTTTTTTTTCAATTTAACTATATAAAACAAAATTAAAAACTAGTCCAGTACATTGTTCACTAGAGAAATGTTTTTCAATAACTTTTTAGCCTTCCGAACTATTCAATCAGTCTTGTAATTCAAAATGCGTGGAATCAATGATAATGAGATTACTTTAAACTCGTCTTTAAGTCTGAAATTTTTTTCGAGATATGACGAGAAGGCATGCTACGCCGAACCATATGATGAACGTTTATTACTTTTTTGTTGTTGTTGTTGTTGTTATGAACGTTCCTCCAAACGTTTTCTCTATTGAAAGTTGCTAAAATATGTAATAAAAAACTATAAATAGTCAGAAAATTCCAAGTTAAAACAAAAGGAATAAAATATTACAACAGTTTTGGAAGCTATCTTTTTTTATTTCCTTTTGTCTCAACATGAAGATGATCTCAGCACAACACTAACAACTTAAGTACATGATAGTTTACTCTTCTTCACCATCATCAGTGATGAATTTTCCATTACCAGGATTAATGGCAGCAAAGAAGAAGAAAGCAACATTTAGGAGAACCAATGGTTCAATGTCTTGAATTGGAATACCGGTTTCAATGTTGAGTTGAGCCAATGCTCCTTTTCCAGTTATGATCTCTCCTATCAATGAAAATGCTATTCCCAATTGTGCCAATCTTCCTACGAATAGCTCATTCGCCTTTGTGAATCCGAACAATGGACCTTCACCACAAAACAAACAAACATATCAATTTAAGCATTTGAAACCATGTAACTCTTAATAGTATCATAGTTGTATTCTTATACTACAAATTGCTATTTTGCAACTAATTTGCAATTACATAATTCTATAAGTATACTTGTTACAAACACAATCAAAGCCATTTCAACTCTATACTTGTGTTTCTTTCTTATTGGAATGCTTTGATATGCGATCCATAGACTTAGTGACCAGATCAATAGTCTAGAGAACAATGCTTGAATCTTTCGTAGATAAGATAAATGACTAATCAAAATTCGTTCATCTCTACTACTATTAGACTAATGTATTTGGTTATATTCTATGCATTAGTTGTCAACAAAGACAGAATCTTAAGAGAGAGAGAGAGAGATCAGACCTTGTTCTTTAAGACCGAGGGCAGATCGGACGCCTTTACCGGGAGGAATGACGGCTTTCTCAAGTCCGGTGGGAGGATCATCGACGAATCGTCCTCTGTCTCCAAGAGCTCCAATGGCTCCCAATAGAGTGAACAAGATGAAGAAAAGAAGCAATGGCTCTGCTTCGTAAATCGGAATACCTGTCTCTAGATTTAGCTGAGCTAATATACCTTTCCCGGTCACAGCCTCACCAAGCAACGAAGCCTAAACAAACAAACAAACTCTTAACATTCATATCAAACCTTCTCTTTGAATCAAAATGTTTTATGCATCTCAAAGACAAGACTTACAGCGAAACCAATCATAGCAACACGACCCACAAAGAGCTCATTAGCCTTAGTGAAACCAATTCCACCTGAAGTTCCAAAGATACCGTCCTCAACCTTTGGCTTTACCTTCTCAACCTAAAATGTATATAACAACATTATCATCAACACAGTAACATATATTGCTTGTGAGTCAAGTAAAGAGTGTAGAAAACCTTTTTGGGAGCAGCTTTAGTTTTGGGTTTGAAGAGAGCGAGAGGAACAAATGATTGTCTTCTAGATGGTAAAGCAACTGGAGAGTTACCAGAGAGGAAGAGATGGTGAACTTTGGGTTGAGCCAGAGGGTTCTTGTTCCTCAATAATTGACCGGCCGAGACACCGGAAGTAAGCAACATGGTTTGAGCCATCCGAAGAGAGCTTTTTTGGTTTGTGTGTTGAGTTTTGTGTTGCTACTTCTGAGGATGAGTGAAGGATCAGTGATGTGTTGTTGTGGTTATGAGATTAAGAGATATGAAGAAAATCTGTTGACGGGCTTTTAGTGCGTCCACGTCTCACAAGTCCTTTGTATAGTCTATGGAGAGATAATGTTTTTGTGGAGGATAATTAAATAAAAAATATTTTTTTTGTTAATTAAATATTTTTATAAATCAATTACTTTATTTGGTAAACTTTGTGTGCATAGACAATAACACGTCATAAAAAGAAGTAGAAAAAAACACTTAAAGGTCATATATAGCATCCAAAAAAAATATTTATGACGAACTAAAATATGTCCAAGGTTTTATGAAGTTCAATGCCTTTTTATAATTTTTTGATGCCAATTGAAAACTCAGTTTTTTTGAATTCCTTTTATAATATAATTTACATTTTACTAAATAATATATATAGATATATATATATGTCCAAGGCTGAATTTATAATTATTATTATTTTTTGCGGTCAAAAGAGAATTACAACTTAGAGGGTGTAACACCCAGTTCGGCTACCCAAGAACGTACTAGATGCGATACATGGACGCGGTACGTCAGACCGAACTTGGCCAATAGGTGCGTTATAGGCCAGTTTTTGAGAACCGAAAGAACCGAGAATCGAACCGAACCGAAGAACCATATTCCAAGAGCTAGTTCTGGCCAAGAAAAGGCATTGGGAAGCCTAAAGAATGATCAAAATCAGATTTATACATAAAAAATAAGGTAAGGACGAAATTTAGGACAAGAACCTAGGATTTGGACATAACCAAGTGGATCGGACCGCACGGTCGTGTGGACATGATTGATCCAAGATCGGACATGAACCTAGGAGGTTCGGACATGTTGTGTCTAGTTTTGGACAAGGTTTAAGGTTTAAGACAAGTTTGGTCTGCGTTTGGACAAGTCTGGTCTGCTTTTGGACATGGGGTGTCCACGTTTGGACAAGGGTTCTCGTTCGGACAAGGGTTTTGTATGTGACCGAACGGGTGGCCTAAGGGTAAAACGACCAGAATTGTTTTGTTTTGGACCTTGGATTATTTTGAATGGGTTTGAGCCCGATCCAACTAAAAGAATTAGGGCTAGGGTTAGGTTACCCTAAGGGTTATAAATAGATGAAGCCGCAAATTAACTTAAGAATTAAGAGAGAGAACTCGAAGGAGGCCGAGAGAGATCGAACTAGTTGAGACAAGGAAAAGGTTGAATTGAGTTCAGTGTTTTGCTAGGATTGGCGATTCTTACCCCATAGAGCAAAAAGGAACCCGAAATCAACTAAGACAAAGGTGAGTTCGTAACCATGAGGTTGACCTAGATTCGTCTTTAGGTTAAGTGGAATCTTAGAATGGTTAGGTTGAATGATTGATTGTGAATGGAAGGACCATGTGGGTCAATATTGTGATTGAGAACCGTGTGGTTCATGACCTGTGACTTGCTAACCAAGTGTTCGGACCTGTGACCTGTGAACCTTAGTGTTCGTGACTTGTGACTTGCGAACTTTAGTTATTGGATTTGTGACATGTGAACCTTAGGATTCGGATCTGAAATTGTGAAATAATGTGAATGTTGTTCTTGACTCAAAGATTACTTTGGCTAATTCGGATGTACCCCGGGTAGTTAAACTGATTGTTTGAGCAAGCTCTGGTTAATAACTGTTCTGTGATTTGATTTCATTTGTTATTGAATGTGTGTTCTGGTTATAGCCTAGTGGGACGGGATGACCGAACCACTAAGCAATTCTTTTGCTTATACAATATGCGTGATCGTAGGTAATGATTCGACCAATGATCGAGAAAGTGGCTAATAGGAGCGAAACCAAAACGGGACAGAGAGAAGGTGGAATTAGGGATGGTTTTGGGAGTCTGTTTTATGTTATTTAAAATTGAACTTAAAGTTTAGTACCGATTCCAATATGTTATGTTTATCACTTGATGTTTATGGAACCTTGAGTTTTAGTTATGAATAAGAATGGAACCGATTTTTATGAATTATTTGGGCATGTCACATCATTATAATCGAAATTTTGACTTGGTGACTAATGGAACAAGAATGGTTAAGTGTTTGGTCTGTCCAAGGCCAAACTAAAAAGCATGGTACGCGGGTTTAATGAGTTGGGATGTTACAGAAGATATGTTACAAGTCCATGAATGGACATTTTTCTAACTAAGACCACCTGAGTAAAGCTAAACCAAGGAGCAAAGATACACAAAATACCCTATTTACAAACATATAGCATCGATCAATAGCAAGAAAATCACATTTTCCTACTAGATTAGAGTATGTGTAGAATTTTCTGAGTTATTTTCTATCACACTTTTGTACACACAAAAGATGTACGGTCAGAGGCAGAAGGTGATCTTGTGAAAGAAGTTGATGAGTTGATGAACTGTATGCAGTCCGCTATCGCCTCTGATCTGTGAGTATCATTCACGACAGAGATGATGGAAGGATGAAAAATACTAGAAGGAGAAGGCTTCAATGGTGGAGAAATCTTTATCATATTCTTCTTCCTCAGCACCACCAGACGTAAATCCTTAACAAATTTATAGCTGAGATGTTTGATCAGTCACACTGCTGTGACTTCTGTTTTCCTTGGTAGCCTCAAGCCACAGCTTGTTGAGCATCCTAGATTCTTTCTATATGGTCCCTTGACTAATGATTGCTTACCACAAGCAACTGGTTTAGTGTTTGCATTGGACTGTTTAGTTCCTGTCATTGACATATCAAAATAGAACGAGAGAAGCTTACAAAAACAAATATGAGGACAGAGAGATGGGCTATTTATAAGGATGGGATTGATGTTGAAACAGTTGCTTGATAGTTCAGGTATGGAGATCTGAAATGTCAATTATTAAGCAATTGTCAATTATAAACAATTGTGCAATAGGAGTGGAAACTGAAACATGAAGACCATTAGTTTCAATCTAAGCATAGACCTCCAAAGATATTCTACTGTACATGAAGACCATTAGAACATCGGTATTGGTGAGAATCTGGTAGAGTTTCTCAAAAAATAAAAATATTAATATTTTAATATAACTTAATTTTGTAATTAAATTTTTATTCTAAATATGAAATTTAACAAATCATATATGTACATGTGGCATGAGAGTTTCTCATGGGTTGTCAAAGTTTCTCAAATGAGAAACCATCTCTCATATCTCTCTTATTTTTTCATTATTTTTTATTTTTTTAATGGTGAAAAACTCTATGAAAAACTTCCACTAAAAATGGTCTAGTTCCAATAATTAAAGTCTACGAGGGAATTCAATGAACTTTCTCAAACACAATCAACTATGTTGGACTTTGACTACAAACAGGAACTAGAGACATTGTCACACTTGATGGTTAATTTAATAACAAACAGTAAAAGTAAGGAAACGAAACTCACATAGTTGATCTTTAGGCATTGTTGTTCACTAGAAAAACCTCTCCACATAAACTTTAGATTTTGATCCAAGAATCCTCTGACTTCACCATCGTCTATAAGCGGGAGTGGCACAACGAGATCACTATCCAAATCATACCAAATTGCATTGATTTTTCTCATTACAACCCAATGCCTACCTCTCCAAAGTCCTCCAAATCGCTTAACGGGAACATTCAACACGATACCCATTAAAGTATCTGCATCAAGATCAATCGAAGAAACTCCACTACGCTTATCATGCCAAACAACACTCTTGCCTTGGTAATGGTTGTTTTAGTATAAGATGATCTTTTAGGTATTGATATGGATAACATTTTCACATTTGTATGTTATGAAACCTGAACAATATGAGCCAAAAATGGATCATTCTCATGAGGGTGGTTCGCTTTCTCGACTTTGATATTAAAATCCACTAAACACCTTTAAAATACAACATTGAATAATATCCTGCTTGTTCTGGTCCATGTCATTCCTCTTTTCTGCGGTATGCAATAAAATGACAAAAGGTGCATTGATATATGTCTCTCTTAAGTTCCCTTAACTAATGGTGCGATTTATGTAGATAAACCCTCAATGATTTGTCTCAAAACACAATGAAGATTTTTGACTGTATTAGTCTTTGATGTTAGTAACTTAGCGCATTACTTTGATTTTTTTCTTATGGTTGTAATCCATTTAGTTGAATCTGTAAGCGCATTAGAATGGAACTGTAGGATATCATGGACCAGAGACTCGCGAGAGCTGCAACTAGAAGTGTCTTCTCCTTTAAAAAGCTACATAAAAGAAAAAAAATTGCACACTCCCTGCGCAGGCATTACCCTGTTCAGGTTCAAAGGGACTTTCTCAGCCTGAACGTCGGATAGCCCGCCTTTCCGCGGACTATCTTGGTTCAAGCACCCCTGGTGCTTTTACATGTCAATTCAACAGCCAAATCACACATAGAAGTATTGAAAACATAAATGTAACTTGCTTTTATTGTTGAGTCTGACTCGAAGGTACAGACATAAACATAGATAGTGCTAACAAGACATAGAGACTACTTAAGCTTACCGACAGTTTTTGCCTTCTTCAGATATAATCCAACAGGCATCAAGACTTTCGTAAGCGAGTTCTTGTTTCACCCATTTCCCTAAGGGAGCAAAAGAAAAAAGAAAGATGACAAAAAACAAAGATCATGGTAAGGACACATCTAAACGTATGTAGTATGCTTATACACTTGATGCTTGTAAACTAGATTTCACTAACTAGTATGTTTGATAAGTGAGCAACGTGTAAGCATACAAACCTTTTAATTCTGAGCAGACTTGACATAACTCTCTGGCAAATAGATTTCACCGCCTACATCACCGTGTTGTTCTCCGCTGATGGTTTTCTTCGCAATGTTAAACTCTTCACTCATAGCATCCATTCCTTGTCTGATGGCTTCTTCAGCACTTCCATAACCATTCTCCTCTGCATACTTTCGAATGTCTTCAGTTATCTTCATAGAGCAGAATTTTGGTCCACACATGGAGCAA
>OVBA01005591.1:0-19482 GCA_900406435.1 Lepidium aucheri
CGGCAAGTAATTATGTAATAAAATAAATATACAAAATTAATAATTGTCAAAAAATTATAAAGTTTATTATATTTTATATACAATTATACTCAAAAAAATTTCTAACATGAATATTTATTTCTAACATATTAACTAAATCGCAATATTTTTGTTATACGCTATTTCTTAANCCGCCCGAAGGGCGGGCCATCAACTAGTATAGAATATAATAAAAAATCAACTACATGATATAAAACACAAAGTATAAAATAATAAGAATTAGGAGAAGAAAAAGAATAAGGACGAGGAGGAAAAAATAGTTTAGATAATAAACTTTTTATGTAAGTGAAATAAAATGGAATAAAATCAGAAACTAGACTTTCTATATTAAAAACTTTAACAACATATTCGATTTTGATAATTTTTTTTTGTCATTTTTGAAAAAATTAAATTTTAATATGTGTAAAAAAATCTTTAAGAAAATTTTTAGATTTAACTTTTATTGAATGATATAATGAAAACAAAATGGAGGAGGAGAGAGTAAGCATTGGAGGTTCGAATCCACAATGAATTTAAAATTGACAACACTAGGATGAAAGAAGTCGACTTATTCTATAGCAAAAATTTCCTTTGCTTTCATTTAATTTATTTCTAAAAATGTTTTCTTTTATTTGCAATAAGTCAAGGGTCAGAAATTTGATTCTAAAGAATGCCAATGAACTAATAATTCAAAAGGAAACAATTGACCTCTAGGGAAGATATGAAACACCAATTTAGTTCATTCAAGACTTTTATTAAACAACTTGTGGGCAATAAAACTTCTAACATCTAGATTCAAGATATTAAGTCGTATCCATATTCAAGAGATTAACTTACATATAGTTTTTAAAAACATCATAAATTGATGAATCTAACAACTTAAACATCAAAAGCCAATCATCAAAACCTAGATCTACCAAACCTTCAATTCATCAAAGAATAATGAAAAAGATGAAGTGAAGAGATTAAAAAGAAACTCTAAATAGATGGTTCAATCTTGAAGATCCACATGAAGAACAAGAGACTCATAAGTAATCTCTCTCCAAATATCAACTCTCCCTAAGAAAGTTGGATCCAACTTTCCCTAAGGAGGATGAAAATTAAAATGTAGAATGATGTTCATGTTCTAAACCCTCAGATAAAAAGGGTTTTAATGTGAAAAAATGAAACCAGATTGATCTGGGATAATCTTTGTGACGCCTCGACCACCACCTCAATGGACCTCACATCCTCTTATGGCCCGTGGGTCCACCTTTACCAGTCGAACAGTCAGTACGTTATGTATGGGAGGCTTTAAAGACTTGTTTACCGACCCCACAAATTATCACATGATCTTTTCCCATTTGTCATCACTCACACGATTCCAAAAATCACTTCCCGAAAGGTCACCCATCCTTCAACTACTCTAACTCAAACACGCTTAACCTTGGAATTCTCTCTCGACTAAGTGACCGGAAAGATAAGTGCACTTTGGTGACATAGGTAGCTAGCCAAATCAATTTTTTTAAACCTCTCCGCATGCACCACCATATATTATATTTCCTAAAATTAGAGTGTTACAATCTGGATCGGACCAAATAAAACAAGTGCATCTGTGTAAATCTATCGAGCGGTTGGTCAATATTTTGGACCATAATGAAATATTCTCTGCTTGTGCCATTCTAACGACCAAAACATCGACTAGGTGGTCGATACTTTGATCTAGATGGTCTTCTTCCTTGATCTAATGCATCTCCAAGTTCCAAGTCATTATGAGTGGCTCCAAATCACTTGAAAAGACATAAAAAATGCAAAATATGCAACTCAAACTTTTATGACTCTAAAATATCAAAGAAAACGTGTACTAAAATGAATGAAAGTAACAAGTAAATGATGAAAAAGACCTAAATATGCATGAAAGTCTAACTATTATAATGAATAACAATTACGGGTAAGAATGTAAAAGATAATATATTAAGTGTGATTACCCTTGAACTAATAACACACTTGAAAAATAATAGGATGATTATATGGATGGTCCTTAAAACTCATACTACTACACGTAATGGTAGTTCTGGACATTCAATATTCCGATTCGGATCATTTTTTTTTGATTTTGAAAATCTGGTAACTAATAGGTACAACTATAATTTAGTTAGGTTCCGGTTCCTAATAGGTAAAACCGAATACTTGTAACAAAAACTAGCCAAATTATATGATTACTTGTAACCAAAATACCAAAAATATATGATTACTTGTAACCAAAAATAACCCAAATAGTTTTAGTACTAATTAGTTTTAGTTCTCATTTGGTTATGTTCGGTTCTTGGTTAACGACCGAACCAAACCGAGAACCAAAATTAGCTAAATATTGGAACCTAACACTTCTTAACTAGGAACCAAAACCAAACGGTTCTTTGTCAGGAATCAAAAACGAACGGTTATTTGCCTGAAACCAAAACGAATCGAACCTAAAAATTTGATTTTGTTTGATTTGGTATTTAAGTTTCAATTTTTATGTCCAATATCATATAGTGGGGTGAAGTCAAACTCCAAATATCTGAATTATTAGATGGGATATGTAACCACCATATACTGGTAAAAGTTCCGCCGATCACAATCTTTTTTTATGTATAAAAGTCAAAGCTTAACTAAAATTACACAGAGTAATTATATAAACAATTATATTATATAAAGAAGGATTTCTCAAAGTTAGTAATTAACAGGATTCTTCCACGTGTCAGATCCAATGATTCAAAATTTTTTTGGATTTTTTTTTAAAACTAGATAAAATAAATCTTTACATAGATTTCTTCAATATCTAGATTATCCTAATCAGAAAAGAATTCTTAACCTAAAACAAATCTTAATCTAAAAGAAAATCGGGAATATTAATTATTAAAAAAATAATTATACAAAAAGTAATTATCATTACTAATCTTACTATATATATAAAAATATTATATTAAAAACTTATTTATAAAAAACAGAATATATATATATATATATTGTTATATTGATCATATTTATTTATACAGAAATCCTAATCTAATAATTGTTAAAATAATTAATTCTAACAAAAAGTAATCTTATTGATTAGTAATCTTATTATATAAAAAAATTATTATATTAAAAATTATTTATATAAAACGAAAATTATATATATATATATATATGATATTTGGAATAATTTAATATTTATAAAAAATTCCGAATCTGATAGGATATATATACATACATATATATAGATATATATGTTTATATCTAATCATAGTGTAACAGAAGATAATTATCTAAATACCTCCCAAATATTTATTTATGTACATAATCTTAACCTAAAAAGTAAGTTTATATACATAATCCTAATCTAAAAGGGAATTTCAAGCTTCTTCCAATTTAGTTTTAGTACTAATTATCTAAATTATGATCTAATAAGATATATATATATATATATCTAATTAAATGATTTTTGTATACTTAATTATGATCTAATAATATATATTTGTTTGTATACATAATCCTAAATTAAATGATTTTTGTATACATAATCCTAATCTAAAAGGGAATTGTGTTAATTGTTATATATACATAAATATATAGACGATTTTTCAATACTTTCCAACTTTTCAAACTTTCTCCAATTTAATTTATTTGTTTTCGTTTACATCTAGAGTAATCAAGACAAACAAACAAAAAAGGTAAAAAATTTAAATTTAATGTGTTATTATTTTATTTTACTATTATTAGTTTGAAATCTTATCATATTATATAAAATAGGGTTTCAGAGGTTAGTAATAAATGGATTCTTCTATGTGTCGAATTCAACCATTCAAAATTATGGAGTATCATATTATACACAGTTGAGTTTCAAAAGTTAGTAATCAACGAGATTCTTCTACCTGTTGAATTTTATTATAACCTAATATATTAAGTTAGATTTCAAAAGTTAGTAACTAAAGAGATTTTCCACATGTGAAATCTTATTATTAAGTTGGATCTCAAAATTTACAACGTATAAATTTCTAAGATATTATTCAAAATATATATTAAGCACTATTTAATAAAAGCAAACTCGTGCATTGCACGGATCCATATTTAATTACTTATAAAGATGCAAATTAAATGACAAAATCAGACTTCATAGGCAAAAATCGAAAACTTCGTAAAACTTGACAATATTTATTGACAAAAACATTTAGATTTTATTTATTTAGTATATTTTAATTTGTTTAATTAGTAGATTATAAATTATAATTAACTAATTATAATGACCATTTAGATATATACTTGTCAATAAAAGTTCTTGTAAGTTACAAACTAAAGATTTTCATATCCTTTTTAGGATCCCTAAAGATAATTTTGTTGTTTTAAAAGCGAGACAATGGATATATTTTCATCTATAAATTCTGTATCACAAACAAAGCAAATATAATATCACAAACTCGTAAACTTAAACACACTAATGGCTTCCTCAACATATAAAAATATAAATTTTGTGGTAATCTTATTTGTAGTCGTTCTGAAAACGTCGTCAGCGTTTGGAAATAATTCGTCCACCGATGGATTGTTACCATTCGCAGCTAAACACGTTGTGATTATCAACAAATTGGTCACACATGCTACATTGATAGTGCATTGTAGAAACAAAGGAGAAGATAAAGGAGTAATAACTCTGCAACCTGGAGACAGCTTTGATTTCAGGTTTCGTGTAAATCTACGTAAAACGACAGTCTATACTTGCAGTTTTCAATGGCCTGGAAACACAGCAACGTTTGATATATTTAGAGCAGATAGAGACGACAATCCAAAAGGCAAATACGGAGTCTGCAAAGAATGTATTTGGAGCATTTACGAACCAGCCCCATGTCGTGATCGACGCGATGGAGGCCAGCCTGAATGTTTTCGATGGGATTCTTAAGTCTTTTTGACATATTTAAAAATATCTTGTTTATTACCATTTTTATCTAATAATAAATGTTACAGAAGATCTAATGGTTCGTGCATTTAAACAAAAAAAAAAAATGGTTTCTGCTTGTTGAATATCATCATCTGGGTATAAACCAGTTGAAATTTATATTATCGACAAAAAAAATGTGTAAAAGATGAGTAATATCTCACTAATAGTTTTTCTCATCATAAAGAAAGTTAAAAGATAATTAATATTGTATCTATTTCATTTTAAGCTACTTTGGTTGCATACGAGGGGATTCTGAAATTAAATTTATATTATTTTAATTTTTACATAAAGATACTATTGACTATAAACAATTCAACCAACAAAAATATACCAAAAAGTAATGAACATTTGTAGAAAATTTAATAAATCTAGACTTTTGCTTGAAATTTTGAAAATATCACTTAATATGGAGTAAAACATTTTTACTAAAATATCATATTGACTAAGTATTTAAATAATGGGAGAATGATTGGTTAATTGTGTGCACCACTGATGCTTTCTTGTTCGATTTTACGGATTAACGTAATCTCTGTAAGAGGAATACTCGTCTTATGTATTGATTATGATTTACAGAGATAAATATATACAAGTACAAACAATAAGATTAGGTATTATATAAAAAGTAACTTCCGTAAATTAGAGATTGAGTCATTATGATTTGATACTGATACCCTTTCACTGTCCCTTCAAGATGGATGGACTGTTGTTACTCTAATCTTGAACCTTAGATCTTTGAGCAAGAGGCTTGGTTAGAGCATCTGCGAGCTGATCATTAGTGTGAATATGAGAGACTTTTAGAATACGTGTCTAGACTTGTCTCTGAGTGAAGTGGTAATCCAAAACATGATTCATTCTTAAGTGAAATACTGAGTTTGCATAGAGGAAAGTAGCTTTAACATTGTCACAGAACACAGTGAGACTGTGGACATCTGCGTGCGCTGTGACCAAAGGCACTGCAGATTTGGCACTTCCCTTGGTACCCTCTTTGACCTCTGTTGTCAGATCGAGATCCTGTGTTGTTGTAAGAAGTATTGTTGGGACCGTAATTGTTGTTGTATTCCTGTTGCTGATTTTGCTGCCAATTGTTGTTGTATTCTTGTGGTTGATTTTGCTGCTAGTTGCGTGTGTTGTTGTTGCGAGATTTAGTGTTGGCTTGATTTGCTGTAACAGGTGCAACTATTGGTGTGGAGAAAACGGTCAGAAGCTTGGCCTCATGATTCACCAACCTTTCATGAACTTCTGTGAGAGTAGGAGGAATATTATGACTTTTAATTTGGTCCATAATGGGGTTTGTAATCTTCAGATAGTCCTTCCAGAAGATGCTCCAGTTGATCTTCGGCGTCAATTGGCTTGCATAAGAGAGCCAATTGATCAAAACGAACCATAAGGCCCTGCAAGTATTCATCAATGGTTCGTGTGCCTTTCTGCTAGTTCTTGATCTGCTGTTTGAGCTGTTTCACATGGCCACAAATTGGTTTTGCATAGGTGGTGACCATAGTTTCCCAGATATCAGCTGTAGTTTGAGTCTGAGAGGGAAGAGGTTGGATTGGAAGAGAGACAGTGCCAAGAAGATTACTATAGAGTAGTTTGTCTTGGTAAGTCCAGAGAGTGTGAGCAAGGTTTACCGTTGTCACACAATCAGCAGAGGTGAGTGTGGGCGGAGGAGTATTTGAGTTGGTGAGATAACCCAAAAGAGCATATCCATCTAGGAGAGAATAGATCTGGAGACTCCATGTCAGATAATTCTAAGCAGTGAGTTTTGTGACATGCGTCATATTGACGTGAAGAAGAGTAGTTTGAGTGGTATCAATGGTTTTAACCTGTTTACATTGTGAGAGAAACAGAGTGACACAAAAAATTTAGTGGCGGCTAGGTAAACATTACCCGCTCTGATACCATGTAAGAGGAATAATTTTCTTATGTATTGATTATGATTTACAAAGATAAATATATACAAGTACAAACAATGAGACTAGGGTCCTGTTCTTTTTGTGGTCGCTAGCGATAGTGATAGCACCCGTCGACTAGCGACAACGACCAGTGACTTGATTTTATATTCTTTTTGCAGTCGTTGCGACTGATCGCTGATGTAGTGACTAACAAAAGAATAGTCGCAACGACTAACTTTTTTTTGATAATTTTTTTTTTAAAAAACAAAATTAAAAAGTAGAATATAAAACAACATATAAAAAGTAGAATAAAGTAATAAAAATTAACAACAAAAAGTTATATATATATAATTTTTAATGTAAATAACCAAAAATATATATATATATATAAATTATATATGGATATTTATACAAATTTATTAGTAGCTACCAAATTTTAACACAATTATTATGAATTTCAAATTTTTATTTTATTTTTGTACAAGAATTTGTTTATTTTAGTTTTTAATTTATTTTATATATTTTTGTAATTTTTATATATTATTTTTATTTATTTTAAAAAATATTGGTGAAAAAAAAATCTTAAAAAAGAAGATTTGGTCGCTATGTTGTTCTTTTGGCAGTCGCTGGTCACTAGCGACTGAAAAAAGTGATCGCTGGTCGCTAGCGACTAGTCGTTGCGATCAGTCGCTGAACCAGCGACTACCAAAAGAACATAATTTGATCACTATCGCTAGTTGCTATCGTTACCAATTGACAAAAGAACAAAGCCTAGGTATTACATAAAAAATAATTTTCATAAATAAGAGATTAAGTCATTATGATTTGATACTCATATCCTTTACAATCTCTACATGAAGTTTTATCAACTTGACAAGAAAAGACTAGTTTTTCATCCTTTTAAATAAGACTAATTAAGGAATATAATAAAGATTTTTTTTCAAAAAAAACCAATACGAGTTAATAATTTGCAAAAACTATGAATATATAAATGCTAGTCCAAATAAAACATTTAAAATATAAAATTTTCTTTTAAAACCAATACAGGCAAGTGTCCTTTATCTTAGTGGCATGTGGTAAGTCCACTAAAGACAAGCGTACTTGTATGTTTATCAAAGGAGATAACAAAAGGGAGCTATGCCTAACTCCAAAGAGGTTCATAAGAGTGAAAAGCGTAATCGAAGAGTAAGTCAAGTTTTGGCCAAACTTAGCTTTTGTTTTCGGGAAGTTCAAATTAGACTAGACAAATAAAACAAAGTTCATAGCAAGAATTTGAGTGATACAAGGAGAATCACAATCAAGATAACCAGATCTATCAAGTATATCATGAATTCAAAACCAAATTTTCTAGTAATCTATAGTTCAGAACTTCGGAGCTCATATCTGTTTGGGTCTTTGGAATAATCGCCATCCCTTACCAGTTTTATTGATTGGAGTGGCTCTGCCACAAGAATTGTCCAGTTCGATTTTCAGTTGACATTAGTCATTGGTTTGCATGAGTGCTCTGTTAATTTTGTATTCATGTCTAAAACAATCGGTGGTTCGGATGTAATTGGCCTCCTAGCAAGTTTCAATTGGAGATATTCAAGAAGTCAACGCTACATGTTTGAACGGAGACTCCAAAAGCATTGAAATCCAAGTTTTCAAGATAAGTTTCATGATTTTATCAGTTTGGTTTGCTACCAAACTCATATCGTTTCAAGAAAAATTGCAGATCCAAGCTTAATCACATATAATCCATGGTTTGGTTTGAAAATCTTGTTTGATAATAAAATGATCAAGTCTTATTCTTTTATTGGTGTTTTCCGACATACTAGAGCGAGCTATGATTTGAATACCTATGGCAAAGCAATGTTACGAAGTTATTGTTGTTGCCTTATCTGCTTCTTAGATTTTCTAAAGATCTGTCATTCATTGGAAATCAAAACTATATCCTCACAATTAATCCATATCAAGGAGAGAATCCAAAACAATTTACTCACACTTACTATATCTCTCATTACAGGAATAATTTCAATAAAGGAGGCGAAAAGCAAGGAGATACTCAAGTTTTTAAATTTCGAATTTCATTCAGGATAAGGGAAGTCGATTATTATAGTTTTCTTTTGGATTAGAGTATCATGCTACAAATAAAACAATGGTATGGAATTTAATTTTCAAGAGACTTCTTCTCTCAGTGTGTCGATTATTTATTGAGCAGTTAACAAGAATAAGTTTTATTCGTCGACCAACATTACAGCTTACACAAGTTTTCTCTTATTACAATCATTCAATGGCACAGCTCAACGTCAAATTGAATCAGACAACAATTTCATCTTCTGCCATGATCCCTAAGATAAAAATTCCGAGATTCGACAACAATGCGTTGCTGGCAAAGTGCTCCAAGGTTTTTTTGGGGCGTTGTTTAAATCCGGTAAAGCAAGAAGTGGGTGCTTTGCTTCAACGTTTTCCAAAAATATGGAGAGTGGAGGACATTTGGGATTTGACAAGTTCCAATTCACTTTTAAGGAGGTGAAATATATGGAGGAAGTTCTAAGCTTAGGACCAACACACTTTGATGGGTGGATGATCACGCTTGACACGTGGTTTCTCAAGGCACCAAAGGATTATCCATCATCCTTGCTGCTATGAACTACAATCTCAAACGTCCCAGCTAAATGTGCTGCAAATATCGTTTATCAAGCTATTGAGAGCAAATTGGGAACGTGAAATAAATCGATGTTGATGGTTCAAAATTTTTGGTGGAGGTAAAAGTTATGAAGGTTTTGATCTTACAAACTGCAGTTGAGTTTATAGATGGAGAGGAGATAATGATTCGTATCAAGTATGATAGACTACAAGGTATATGTAGTTATTGTAACTACATAAACCATGATGTGTCTCAGTGTAAACGGTTGGCGGTTCATGAAAAAAGAGAAGGGAATTTGGAAAGACAAGACATAAGTGAAAGAAGTTCATATAGGAATCAGAGCTTTAAGGGAGCGTTAATAAACCACCCACGCTAAGATTCTTCTCACCGTGGGGACAGAATTTCGAGAACTCAGCATTTTAACCAATATGGTTCCAATCTGAGAAACATGAAAAAGGAATTATAGTATATTCCTAAGTCTTCGAGTGGGGCAGAGAAAAACAAGGAACCTACAGGGCAAAAACCAGCTGCACCGCTTACAAAGAAAAACAAAAGACCAGTAGATGAAAACGAGAATAAGTCTCAACATACGTCCAATCATAACACCAAGGCAAAAGAAGTCGTGGAAGCAGCTCAATCTTCTTCCAAGAAGACTAAACTATCCAAGGAAATCAAAGAAGACATTGAGGTAAACTCATCCAAACCTATGGGAACGATTGTTAGTATTGTTGCTACTGATTCTCAGGAAACCTTAATCAAGGAGGTTTCTCAAGGAGGAGAATATGACCCTATGAATTGTGATTTAATCTCTGATGGTAAAATCACAGAGGCTCAGGTAAAGGAATCTAACTTATCAGTTTATGAGGTCATGAAGCGTCAGGAATATGGCATGATCAGAGTAGACGAGAAACAATAGATGTTGGAAAAAATTGAGAAACTCAATAAAAAGACAAAATCGCCCCTTCTTGCTCAGAAAACTGTAAGTCTCAAGGGCACAAGGAATTCATCGATGGATATGTCCAAGAAAGGTGTCAACACTGTAGTTGGCATAAGAAGAGTCAATTCAAGGAAGCAAAACCATGTGAATTTTGTGGTATCTGGACAGAAGAAGATAGAAAAAGGAAAAAAGGTGGAAAAAGGAACTAAGAATTTGGACGATGGAGCTACCTCTCGTCCATCGGCATCAACCAATTAAACACTTATCTTTATTGTTATTCTATAATGATTGTGTTTTCATGTAAATGTCAAGGGATTGCAAATTCTATTTCCTTAAATTATTTAAAAGATATTGCTAAGTTGAAGAAGATCGATTTCTTATTTTTAATGGACACAAAACAGAATTCTGATTATATGGAAGCAGTAACAAGTGAACTAAAATTTGATAATCTAATTACAGTGGACCCGTTGGGCTCTAGTGGGGGGCTTACACTAATGTTTAATAATCACTATAATGTGCACTTAAATGTCAAGAATAAGAACATAATTTGACATATCTTTAGAACTTTGAGGTGCTATGTTTATCACTTCGCAAAAATGTATGGGAAATATTAAGACGTGATGGTACACAATGCTTAGGTCCATGGTTAACTGTCGGGGACTTCAACGAAATCTCTAGACACCATAAGAAAAAAGGAGGTCGGATGAGGAGCTTGAGTTTGTTTGCTCATTTTAACACAATGCTAAATAATTGCGGTTTTATTGAATTTTCGTGTATGGGAGACACATGGTCATGGAGAAGAGTACGCTGTAATGAGATTATTCGATGTAAATTGGACAAAGCTTTCGAGAATGAGGACTGTCACTCGATCTTTCCAAACTCCAAAACAATTTACCTTAAGATGATTGACTCAGACCATTCCCCAATTATGATTGAAATGAAGGAAAACGAACATCATCAAAGAGCGGGATTTAGCTTTGATAATCGGTGGATCAGAAAACCAGGATATAAACAAGCAATATAAACAGGTTAAACTAGATATGCGAATCTAAGAAGAAATCATATTTTGTATCAAATATCGAACTGTCGACGGGAAATCTCTAGGTGGAAACAACCTCAGGTGCTTCCCAGAAAAAAGAAAATTGAAACACTAAAAAAAAACTAGACGATATGAAGAAATTAGATTCATGTGCTACTTTGGAAATTCAATAAGTAGAAACTGAGCTCTATCAGGCTTATAAAGACGAAGAAATGTATTGAAAACAGAAAAGTAGAAATTGATGGTTACAAGAGAGAGATAAAAACACAAAGTTTTTTCATGGACAGACAAAACAGAGGAGAGCCAGAAATAGGATTACAGTCTTTTTGATCAAGGAGTCTGGGTGGATCAGGATTCAGAGCTTGAGAAGATTGCAGTAGAATATTTTGACTCTCTATTTACTGTGCCTAACATTGAAACCTCTCTCGAAGACATTGATCCCATTATTGTTGACTGATATAACTCATTTTTATCGATTTTGAGCTCATTAATTTGCATATTTTCAGAATGATTGTCTGCATTTTAGAGTCTTTTCAGGTGGAAAATAGGTTTATTTTGGATTATACACGTAGAGGATTACTCAGGAAGAATCAGGGCAGTTTCTAGAATTTCAGCAGAAGATTGGCGATCGATCGATCAATCCTTTGATCGATCGATCACTATCTTTACTAAGAGCTCTACATGATCCGTTGATCAACTTGTATCTTATGATCGATCGATCACTATCCTCACTGTGAGCTGCGCTCGACTCGACGATTAACCTATACTTCATGATCGATCGATCAGGCTTCCAACTGAGAGCTGCATGCGATTCATCGATCGACCAAGACTTTCAGAGATCGAGCATTCAACACAGATCAATCGGTCAGACCTTTGGTCGATCTATCCTCGACCCTGCAAAAAATAAAACCTAATTTTTGCTGTTTTGTGCCTGCGTATTGGGAGAGCTATAAATTGTTATTCTTCACTTTTAGAAAGACATGGATTTTTTTCGACAATGTTCTTTTGTAAGCAAGGGAGAAGATTTCCTCCATACTTTTGTGAATATTTCTTAAATCCTTTATTCAATTCAATTGCAATTTCATGATTTTCTTCATCATGTCTTCTTTTTCTTCCTTAAATCATGTTTGAGTAGTTTAATTGTCAGGTTTAGGGTTTCTAGGGATTTAGGAATCGATGATTGGGGATCGTATAAGATTCGATGAATATAATTCTCCATCTATGCTTGTGTGCAATTCTTATATTAGCTTGATCACCTAATCTATGATCTTAGGTTGTTTTACTTTCCAAAAGCTTGTTAAACTCCTGAACCAGTATTGATGCGCAATTGATCTTAACCAATGATAATTGATTGTTAGCATTAATTATGGATAATTGAACCAAGTCGTTAAGGCCTATCTGAAATCTGGAACCAACGATAGTTAGGATATGTAGATTGTTAGATAGAGTGATAGATACCACGATAGTGGATTTGTCAAATCTTTATGTTCAAGTTGAGAATGGTGTCTAATTTTTCCTGAATAATTTCCCTGATTGATTCTTATTTCCTGATGAATACCCGATACTTCATGCCTTTTATTATATTTGCAAACCATTAAGTTGTTAGTTTTCTATTTGAATTATCATCTTAGTATAACTTGAATTAGAGTTGAGTAATTGAGAGTGCAAACTTGGTTCTTCGTGGATTCGATCCCTAAGTATTACTACTACATTGGTGTGCACTTGCAGTAGGTTCATACGGTAAAACTTTGTGACATCAAGTTTTTGACGCCATTGTCGGGGAACCAATTGGGTGCCTTTTGATTGAGACTCGATTTCTAGTCTATACTCTTTTACTTACGTTTTTCTTTAGTGTTTTGTTTTTTTCCAGATTTATGGTCAAAAGAAGTCAAGGATCATATAATATACTTGGTTTTGATAATGAGGAACTTGCTAGAGTCGAACGAGAAAACCACCGAGCAAGAGCCATGAATCGTGAAACCCAGCTAATTCCACAGGATCTTGAAATTTAGAACAATGTTCAGGGGAACCAGAATGTTTAGCAGACACTTGAGCAGTTGCAGATGGACTTGGCTATGCTTAAGAGGCATCAGGAACAGCCTCAACGCCGAGCTATTGGGGATATGGATACCCCTCATATATATTACCAGAATAGATCTGCTATTTGTCCACCACCTATCCAGAGGCAAGACTATGAGATCAAGCCTCAGCTGATTGGGTTAGTGAAGCAGTATGTCTTCAACGATCTTCCGGGAGAGAACCCGATGGATCACATTGAGAATTTTTAGGAAATGTGCAGTACCATGAGTTCAAATTGAGTCCCTGCAGATTATGTGAATTGTAAGTTGTTTCATCATTCGCTTTCTGATAATGCTTCAAGATGGTTGCGATCTTTTCCTCCAGGTTCACTCACCACGTGGGAAGAGATTAGAGTTGCCTTCTTGGATAAGTTCTACACCAAGTCGAAGACTATAGCTTTGAGAAGCAAGATTTCAACGTTTTAGCAATGTTTTGGTGAGTCTTTAAGTGAAGCTTGAGAGCGGTTTAAGGAATACCACGAGACTGTCCACATCATGGGTATTCAAATGAGTAAATGCTGAACACCTTATATGGTGGGATAGAGTGGGAGTACAAGAACTCCTTGACAGCAACAAGTAATAGGGATTTCATGACAAACACGAGAGATGAAGCCTTTACCCTCATTGATAACTTGGCAGCAAGTTTAGGGAATCACTGTCCATAGTATGACTGAGGAAGAAAGGTCAAATTCTGAGGATTGATGAGATTGCTGAGAAGCTTGATATGCATATCAAAGCAAATCAAGGAGGTCAAAGAGGTGTGTATCAGTTGGATGACAGTATGGAGGTAGCGCAAGTTCAGGATGGTTCAAAGATGTCAGATGAGCAGAGAAAGGTCGATTATGTGAACTGGCAAACAAGGGTCAAAATCTGAACTACCTCTCTTACAGGAGCACGAATGTAGAGAACCCCCAGGATGTAGTATTTCTAGCTCCAGTAATGCCTCAAGGATCACCTTTCTAAGGGAAACCATTTGTGCAAAGTTCTTGTCAGAGATGGAACAATTAGAAGCCTTACAACTAGAACTCAGAAGGAAGCAATTGGCAAAAACCTTTAAAGCCATACCAGCAGCAAGCACCACCACAACAAGCTCCAGCGAGTTCTCCAGGTACTTCGATTGATGAGATCAAGGTTTTGATCCAGCAGCTTGCAACCAAGCAGCAGAAGACTACGCGTGAGCTCAGCACCAAGGTAGATAGCATGTAAAACGATCTGAACAACAAGTTTGAGTCAGTTTCTGTACATCTGAAGAAGCTGGACACTCAAATAGCTCAAACTGCTGAAGCTATGAGGAGACCTCAGGGAGCTCTACTTGGAAAATTGAGAAGTACCCAAAAGAATCATGCAATGTTGTGAAGTCTGACGTTGAGAATGGTATTGCAAGCAAGGAAGGGAAGTACGTGCCTCCAATCCCTTTTTCAAAAGAGCTGACTAAGATAGAGGATCTAGGAGAGTTCACCATACCTTGCATCTTGGGAAAATTAATCTTTAGTGATGCACTTTGTGATTCAGGAGCAAGTGTCAATGTTATCTCCCTAGAGACGATGAAGCAGCTAGGGATCGATCTTATGCAGGAGCACAACTCGTCCATCTCTTTTGGAGATGCGACTTCTAAGAGCCCAAGGGGAAGGCTAGTCAATTTTACTGTTCTGGTGGGAAATTGCAGAGTACCACCAATTTTACTATGGTAAAGATGGCTAGAGGTGGAGTAGTACCGATACTGTTGGGAAGACCCTTCCTTAACACTGTGGGATCAAAAATCGATTTCCCTAATAAGAGGGTTGTGCTAGAAAAGGTTGACAATGGAGTTTCATACCAGAGTTGAGCTTCAGTGAGTGATCTATGTGGGATGATTAGTAGTTCTGCTGAGAAGAAGAATGTTGTTGAGTTGGAAGGTTTAGTTTCTACAAGTTTGAGTAGTTCTCAACCTGAGTATGAGTCAGAGGAAGAGTACAATGTTCGTCATGAGCTACCAGAGGATTCAGCTGAGCAAGAAGACAACTGTATCCTTGATATTAAGTCTGATACATATGATAACTTCATTATGCACAACTTGTATCTTAAGGTTTTTGCAGGAAGACTTGGGCTTAGATCTTCAGGACCATACATTGTGAAGGAGATTCGCCTTGATGGAACTGTAGTGTTGCTAGACATGACATGATTTGAATTCCACAAGAAGGATGAACAGCTGAGAGAGTTAAACATCGATGAAGGAAGGATAAAGGGAGTGAACATTTCTCCCAAGAGTCAATTTGCTATTTGAGTAGCACGAAAGTCAAGCTAATGACTTTAAACAAGTGCTGAATGGGAGGCAACCCACTATTAGGTAGCTTTTCTTTCCATAATTTTTCTGTTTTTGGTTGATTTTTCTTTTTGGTTTGAATTTGTTTCAGGTGAGAATTTCATATTTGGGACTAAATCGATCGATAGAATCTAGGATCGATCAATCTCGAGGCACAGAGGACTATACACTCAATTTAATGATTGACCTATGGATGATTGATCCATCAGACGAGCAGGACGCGCTCGATTTGGTGATTGATCTGCAAAGGGCGGATCAATCGATCGAGGATGCAAGGGACTATGCAGTTGATCGGGTGATTGACGTGTGCACAGTTGATCGATCGATCATCAAAACCGACCACCAAACCCTCGATTGTACGTTCGACCTCACCAAGGCTGATCGATCGATCAACGGAAACAAGGGTTTCTGAAGAAGTAGCTGATCAATCGATCACCATCCAGATTGATCTATCGTCGAACCTGGCAAGTGTTTTTAACCTAGAAACACGGGATTTTTCTCCTCTATTTGATTATCCTATTTCTTTTTTCGATTGGCAAAGGTATGGCTTCCAAATTGATGATTTTCAGTCCGAAAAATTTGAGGTTTTTGGGAAATTTTTGGGTTTTGATTTATTGATGCTTTAATGTGTAAATTCAATGTCTTGTCATTGTTCTATGATGATTTCGAACCCCATTAGCAGAATTAGATTGATTTTTGACTAGAAATCGATGTGCTAGGTTGAAGGAGAATTTTAGAAATTTGAGAATTTAGGTTTGGAATTGGATCTCATGTGATCAATTGATGCATTGATAGATGTTGTTTCTGTTGTTGATTGGTTTAGATATTAAATCACTATGTACTCTTCCAAACTTCCAAAATTTCGACATTCTCAAACCCTTGAAGGAGAAACTGAACTTTCAATTTTTCTTTGTTGTGGTTGTGTGCGGATAATGGCTAAAAAAAACAGGCCGAGGTACCATCGAAGAAAGTCAGGAAGTCATCTAACCTCGATGTAGGACAGAGTTCTAGTATGTCTGCTTCAGATATGATGGCGATTCCGCCGTGGCCAAGACCTGATGGTGAGCCATTTGAGAGGAACTTGGATAACAATTCCAGCCCAATCCTGCTGAAGCAAGACAACGCTTACAAGAGGCATAAGCCAGAGGATGGATGGAAGCTATTCCATGGAATTTTCTACGATTACTTGCTTAGGAACGACATGCTACCAACAAACTTCCTTTGTTCGACCAAAATGGCCAAGTTGGGCATTCTTGATGATGTTGTGGGATGATAGAGAGGCTGGAATTAGGTACTTTTGGCTGCACTTCTTACCCGCTGTACCTAGAGCCAGTGAGACAATTTCTCGCTACCTCCAATCTACACATGGCTGCAGACCCTCATGCTCCAGCATGGGCTGCATATCTCACATACTTGTACAAGGAAGCACTATACGAGATTTCAGTTAGAGAGATATGCATGAATTATGTTTTTAGAGAGGACGCAGAAGATCGGTTACCCTCCAGTGACAATGCACCTAATGATGTCTTGTGGCATATTTTAGCTTAGGGAGGCTTTCAGTGTAGAGTGTCGAAGCTCACACACATTCGAGACCCTGCAGTTTGGATTGTAGCCAAGCTATTGGGCTACATGATTCTATGTAAGGAGATCAACCCGGCTGTGACAAAGCCTGAGCTTGAGCTCTTACACCATCCATTGCCCCAATTGTACCTGATCTCTATGGTGATAGTCCAACTCCTCAGTACCAGCCTCTCAACGTCAACTGGGGATTTATCTTCGCCAAGCTACTTCCAGAGCATCGTTTTAGAGGTTTGCCGAAAAACCCAACATCAGGAACTATTGGTAGTCTTCTTATGCCCATCTTCATACCATCGCTTGGATCTCAGTGCCACTCAGAGGATAGACAGGATCAACTACATGGATGACATGGTTCTGACCAACTTCTCTTACTTGGCCGAGAAGAACATGTGGATGTATTGTGCACAGGATTGGCAATCCTGTCGGTGCAAGCTTCCAGCACATGAGGTCACTTCTCTCACCTGTCAAGCGAATGTCACATTCGAGCCACACCTTTACTCATCCGGAGATTGCTGAGATCGATACTGAGCCACAGCAGGCCCAGCACAGGAAATCTCAGAGACAAGCTGTTGCTGCTTTTGCGCCTCCACCGCCACAGCCTAACGTCGCTCAAAGTCTTGAGCACATTATCCCTGAGTACAGTGAGAAGTTTGATGTGCCACCATTTTCTGATGATTTCACTGATAGAGAGTACATGCGTTGGTACTACGAGAATGAGAAAAGGAAGCATTCGATGAGGAGACGTATTTGGGATTCACTGAGGAAGATCTCTACTGCATTTTGTTTGAGCACACCTACAGCGGACAGACCATAGAGCAATAGGAGAGCTGAGGGATCGAGACCTGACGTTGGTGGACATCAGTTTGCTAAGGGATCAAAGGACAAGAATGATCAGCCATTAGACCACCGTCTACCACGCCGCCGTCATGCTCTAGGGAACCATGAGAGTCAGAGTCCCTAGTTTCTCTATGACACTTCTCACCTTTATTCTTTATTTTCGTTATGAACTTGATTTATTTTTATGTTTCTTTTTTTGCGTAAGTCGTGCTTTCTTTAGGCTTATCTTCACACCGAGACGGTGTGAAGTAAGTCTAAGAGAGGACACTTGCTGTGGCTAACACTTTTCTATTTTCTTTTTCTTTTTAGCTTTAATCTTTCAAAAAATTTCTGTTTACTTGCTATCTTTTTGAGTTTAAAAACTGATTGCTTAGAACTATGATTTTCAAGGGTTATTGCATATCATGAACTAAGTACCATCAATGTGTACTTATCAGGAATAGATTGACTATTGGAAACCCCAGAAGCTTGACAGTATCTTAGTACCACCATATTCATCTCGGTATTCGAAGGATCTCATGCCGGCTTCACCCTTAACCTGATTAATCTTCTTGTCAGTGGAGCTGGTATACTTAGGATCGAGCTCTCTTCTCAATGCAATGATAGATTTTCCTGTGTGAGTATGTGATAAAAGAGTTTTTGGGTTCCTCTATCAAATAAATTGAGTATAGTGGTAAGTAAGGTGGACGTTATTGAACCAAATACTCAGAGATGCTTGTAAATAACCTATTTAATACTAGATCCTAGTCCAAGTAACCTACCATTTTGTCATAATGATAGATCATGATATTTAATTGAGCTTGCAAACTAGATAATAGGACAATATACTCAAAATGACAAACATAAAACAAAATGAAAATGACTAAACAGAGAAATAGCATAAAAACAAAGCACAATAATTGCGATAAGATGAAAATTAAATTAAAGGCAAGGATCTAGAGGATAGGGAGGTTGATCAATGATAAACTCGCTGATCCCAACTCGCCAAACTCTTTTGAGCGATCTCTAGACCGTGACTAGATTAGATCAACCCGCTCTCACGGTGAAGACCCCTATCCAAATCGGCTGATCCATTTCGGCTCTCGCCGCGATCAGGCCGAATCAGAAGCATTAAGCTAAGCCANTCGGCTCTCGCCGCGATCAGGCCGAATCAGAAGCATTAAGCTAAGCCAAATCGTCTAACAGTCGACTCACATGCTAGATCTCTCTTCGGCGGATCAAGCCATCACTAACAAGGCA
>OVBA01005592.1:851-19480 GCA_900406435.1 Lepidium aucheri
TTTGACACCCATGGACTTTACACCACTTCCTCCACGCCACTACCTTGACAAAGACGCAAGTGCCAAGGCCAAGTTGATCCGCAAGCAACATCTCAAGGTCAAGGAGAATTTGGAGAAGAAGGCTGAAGCAATCAAGCAAAGAGAGGACAAGAGGCGCAAGGCTGTGACATTCAAANATCCGGAGCGGTTCCCGAACAAGCGCAAGTCCAAGCTCTCGCCATGCAGTCATGGACTGTTCCGAGTGCTAGAACGGATCAACGACAATGCCTACCGCTTGGAGCTGCTAGGTGAGTTCAACATTTCTTCAAGTTTTAATGTTGCTGATCTCTCTCCTTTCCATGTAGACAATGATGATGCACCCATGATAGAGCATCTTCAAGAGGGAGGGAATGATAAGGACATCAAGCTGGTTGAACCAAGCAGACAAATAACCAGAGCTATAGCACAAAAGCTTATAGAGCAACTAGGAGAAGTTGTAGCTGACGTCTTGAGCAAGGAAGATGATGCTCCTTCACCGGACCGCACAAGATCAACAAGAGCCATATTGAATTCTTTTCAACAAGTGCGGAGAAGGCTAAGAACTCAAGCCAAGACCAAGCCACATGTTGGGAAGAGAACCAAGACATTCAAGAAGCTGATCAAGAGGGCCAAGAACTGTCAAGACTTGAGCTGGAAGCAACCAACAAGGCTTGGCCTTTCATTCGGTCCAACAAGGTATGTTTTGTGTTTAATTTAAATGTGCTTGCAGGTCCACCAAGCCCAATGGCTCCAGCACCTTACACTAGAGAGTCTTAGAGTCCATAGGCTTTTATTTTTGTCTAATAAAGTGGACCAATGCTTCAAATTGTGAAGCAAGGCCACAACCGAACTCTAAGTTAGCCTTTTATCATTTTGTTTCTTGTTTGTTTGTTAATTGGCTGCGACCCATCTTTTATTTATTCTGTTTTGAGTTGAGTTGGCCTTAGGGCTAGTTGAAAGGACCATTTATAAGTTCCCCTTGCAGCCGTGTAACTTTCACCTTTTATCATCAATAAAGATCGAACTTTCTTCTACAATTAAAAAACCTAGCCGATTAGAGAGCTTAGCCGCTTTCTAGAGGTTTAAACCATACATTGAGATTTTGAGAGGATTCCCATTGATGGACAGTGTGTTTGAGTGTATCAAGAAGCCTTCCATTCTTCTTGTGGATTACTCCTCAATCCACCATAATTCCTTCAAACGCAACATCTTCTCAGGGAAGTACATTAGATTGCCTTGAAGAAGAATCCATTCACATCAACCTTAGAGAAGCACCTTGAGGCATGTATCAGTGGTGCAAATAAAAGAGAAGGTTCAAGACCCACACCTCCAAAAAGGCCAAATCAGCCAGTACTAGTCTAGAATTGACCGATACCCAAGGACGGATTGGCCAAAGTAATCTGCAATCACTATGGTTCGATGGCTTTAGCCGTAACCCTTACCGGGTAAGTCAAAGCTTCCCCTGGATCGACCAAGTCTGTATTTGGGTCGGCCACAACCTTTATCGTATCGGCCAAAACCTTTCCCGAATCAGCCAAACCCATCCTATCTGTGGAACTCGTCTCCATGGTTCGGTCGCAGATCTTCTGACTCATGGGCTATCTGACCCATCCTTTACCTTGTCTTCTTCTTCTTGGGTTGAAATCTCCTTCATGTATGTCCATTTTCCTGCACCATAAACCACAATACAAACCAAAAACAAACGGAAGTATTAGTTCCTACTCACCTTTTCCAACAAAATTTCCCTATTGAGGAAGTCAATATTAATTCATGTAGTACTAAGGAAAGGTCTATCTAAGATCAATGGAACCTCCAGTTGGCTTCCATCTTCACAACCGTAAAGTCGGTTGGAACAATAAATTTTCCTATTCTAAGATGGTAGTCCACAAGCTTCCCAACTGTATCTTTGATGATGCACCTCCAAATAAAATTGTGGTTGTAGTCTCATCTTTTCAACTCCCAGCAGCTTCACAATCTTATATGATAAGACATTCACACTTGCACCAGAGTCACACATGACATCATTAAAATTCAGCTCACCAAGTGTACAATACACAACAAAGGTACCTTGAGTGCCTTCCTTAGGGTCTAAGACTCTAGAAGTGCGGGATCGAGGTAAGATTTAACGATGAGGAGCTCCTCAACCTTTTCCTCGTTGGCCAAAACATTCCGCAAGAACCTCACTTGCTTGGGAACGCCATACATACTTTCCATCTTTGGTAGGACAACACATATCTCACCATTTGATTCTTAAAGTGGGAGAGCACTCTCGTTTGTGAATTAGTGAGAAACCTACCTGGAAAGAGAAGTGGAGGAGCGTAAAATAGGAGGCTAAATGTTTGATTTCTTGGTGGTGTCAGCTATCTTGTGTCTTTCCTTACTGTTCTTAGGTGTTTGTTCTTCGACTACAAGACCCTATCCGATATAACTACTTCTTGTGCTTTCTTTGCAGCTCATTAGATTATGCTCAAATGCTAATAGAAAAGAGTACAAAGAAACAGCAACGGCATTGTTCACGAGTAATCCTTAGCTTTTACTTTCTTACTATTTCTTTCCAAGTTGCCGATTTATGCTCTCAAATATTTAGTTTATCGCCCAACTGAACTGGGTTGTCTATGGTGGCATAAGACGAGAACACTCGTAAGTTTGACGAGGTGGCTGATGATGCTGAGAAGTCTTACCTTGTAGTGGTCGAGGCTAAGTCTTCCCAAAAAGGCACAGGCTGAACTCGCACGGGTATGTGTCGAATTAGAAGCAGAGCAAGAGAGACCCTTCAAGCAGGGTGAGGAGATTTACGTTCTTATGGATGCTTTGGAGTCTACCATGGAAGACCGGAGCGATGCTTAAAAAGCGATGCTTACAAAGCGACTGAGAAGACCAACTCTGATATTTTGTCGCTCCAGGTTGACTTAGATGCACTTACAAGTAAATTTGATTCTCATTCGTATGATACTGTTGACTTAGAAAAGCTAGAAATTTACAAAGATCTACTGGTTTTCTATCTAGCCCAGTTGAGAGGATTTTGGCTAGATTCAAAGATCTTGAGGCTAGTATGGATACTCATCTCGCTATGCCCAGTTCATTGGCTACAACTTTCTGCTTCTGTCCCTTTTAAAGAAGCATGTGCAGATTGACTCGTCTCTAGTTTCATTTGGGTCCTAGAAACTTGCCGAGACTAAAGAAGTCGTTGAGAAGGAATTTATTACGAGTCTGCTTCCTCATGATCTGACTGTTCTTGTTTTTGAATCAGAAATTCCTCAAGACTAGGTGAGGTTGGCTTAGCTTTGCGTGAAGTTTTAGCGCTTAGAGCTTATCCAAATGAGGTTGCTGCTCTTGGGACTAAAGATCGTCTAAAGGCTAGTATACCAGATTCTGAACTTGTAATTGTTGTAAATTGAGATTTATCCAATGTTGTTGTTTTTCCAAAGGTTGTTGACAAGGAAAACCAGATGAAGAAGAGCATGTTGGTGATGAGCTGGTCGGGACCGACTAATAGCTTAAGCCCCTCATTAGAACACCAGATTGACTTTGTGCCCGGCTCCGCTCTATCCAACCGTGCGGCCTACTGCATCAACCCTAAAGAGGCTAAAGAGCTAGAATGCCAAGTTTAAGACCTTTTGGATGATACATCAGAGAAAGTCTAAGTCCATGTGCAGTTCCGGTCTTACTAATACCCAAAAAAGATGGAACATGGAGAATGTGCGTGGATTGATGTGTGATCAACAACGCCATCATCAAGTACTGCCATCCCATTACATGCTTAGACAACATGCTAGATGAACTTCATGGAGCCACCATCTTCTCCAAGACAGATCTCAAGAGTTGCTATCACCAATTTTGCATGAAAGAAGGCGATGAGTGGAAGACCACCTTCAAGATAAAACAAGGTTTGTATGAGTGGCTTGTGATTCCGTTTGGACTCACCAACGCACCAAGCATATTCATGAGACTCATGAACCATGTCTTAAGGGCTTACATTTGTAAGTTTGTTGTGGTATATTTTGATGATATTTTTGTTTATAGTTCATGTTTATCGGATCACCTAATGCACCTTAAGAAAGAACTAGAGACTCTTCGTCAAGAAAGCCTCTATGCGAACCTTAAGAAGTGTACTTTTTTCACTATTGAGCTTGTGTTTTTAGGCTTTGTCATAAGGGAATTCTCATAGAACAAGAGAAAATCAAAGCAATTAAAGAATGGCTAACACCTACAACAATTGGTCATGTGAGGAGCTTCCACGGCTTGGCTAGCTTCTATCGCTGCTTTATCAAGAACTTTAGCACCAAAATTGCTCCTCTTACTGTCGTGATCAAGAAGGATGTTCCATTCTCATGGGAAGAACCATAAGAAAAAGTCTTCTCCAAGCTGAAGTCATGCCTCAACAAGGCTCTGGTTTTGGCTTTGCCCAATTTTGACAAGACATTTAAATTAGAGTGTGATGCATCCGGACTAGGAATTGGAGCTGTATTGACGCAAGACAAAACACCTATAGCATACTTCAATGAGAAGTTAAATGGAGCCACCCTTAACGATTCAACCTACGACAATGAGCTATATGAATTGGTCCGAGCATTAGAATTTTGGCAACATTATCTTCTAGCAAAGGAGTTTGTGGTTTACACCGACCATGAAAATCTTAAACACTTGAGGGTTCAACCAAAATACGAGAAGAGATATGCAAGATGGTTAGAATTTAAGGAGACGTTCCCATATGTGATCAAGTACAAGAAGGGAAAGGAGAATGTAGTAGCGGACACCTTATCTAGAAGGCACAACCTCATCAACATCATGGATGATATGGTTCTAGGATTTGAGCTTATCAAGAATAACTACAAGGAGAATCAAGACTTTGGAGACATCTACCAAGCTTGCAACAAAGGAGCCTTTGGGTCTTACTACATTCATGAAGGGTATTTGTTTCGAGAGAAGAGGTTATGTATACCGCAAGGATCTATGAGAGACCTAATCCTTAGGAAAGCTCATGGCGGAGGATTTATAGGCCACTTTGGTGTTGACAAGACTCTAGCCATGGTGACCGAGCATTTCTTTTGGCCGCACTTAAAGAGAGATGTGGAATGGATGTAGATCAAATGTGCAACATGTTTCAAGGCCAAAGCTAAGTCTCATCCACATGGTCTTTATCTTCCTTTACATATCTCTAACACTCCTTAGGAGGATCTTTCTATGTATTTTATGTTAGGTTTGCCAAAGATCAAACACAAGGACTCGGTCTTCGTTGTGGTGGATCAGTTCTCCAAGATTGCTCACTTGATACCTTGTGACAAAATCAATGATGCATCCCAAACAGCCGACCTTTCCTTGAAGGAGGTGGTGCGTCTACATGGAGTTCCAAGGACCATTGTCTCCGATCGGGACGCCAAGTTTATGAGCCACTTTTAGCGAACCTTATGGCGCAAACTAGGTGCCTAACTGCTCGTCTCAACCACTTGTCACCCTCAAACCGACGACCAGACTGAAGTGGTAAACTGTACTCTTGGTACCTTACTTAGATCTACGGTTGGTAAGAATTTAAACAATTGGTTGTGATGTTTACCTATGGTTGAGTTTTCTTATAACCGAGCTAATCATTTTTCTTCTAAGTTTTCACCGTTTGAAGTATTGTATGGGTTAAATCCTTTGACGCCCATGGACTTTACACCACTACCTCCTCACCATTACCTAGACAAGGACGCGAGTGCTAAGCCCGAGTTGATACGTAAACTACACCTAAGGTCAAGGAGAATTTAGAGGAGAAGGCCAAAGCAATCAATCATAGAGAAGACAAGAGGCGTAAGGTTGTGACAGTCAAACTGGGATATTGGGTTTAGGTTCACATGTGACCGGAGCGGTTCCTCAACAAGCAGAAGTACAAGCTCTCTCTGTGTGGCGATGGCCCGTTCCGAGTGCCAGAACGCATCAATGATAACGCATACCGCTTGGAGCTGCCAGGTGAGTTTAACATTTCCTCAAGTTTCAATGTTGCTTATCTATCTTCATTTCATGTAGACAACGATGATGCACTAATGATGGAGCATCTTCAAGAGGGAGGGAATGATGAGGACATCAAGCTGGCTGAACCAAAGAAGCCAATGACTAAAGCTAGAGCACGCAAGCTTAGAGAGAAACTAGGAGAAGTTCTAGCTGATGTCTTGAGCCAAGAAGAAGATATTCACACCTTGGACCGCACCAAGGTCAACAAGAGCCATTTAGAGGTCTTTTCAAGAAGTGCGGAGAAGATCAAGGACTCAAGCCAAGACCAAGCCACACGTCAAGAAGAAGAGCAAGACATTCAAGAACCTGATCAAGAGAGCCAAGAACCTTCAAGACTTGAGCTGGAAGCAACCAACAAGGATTGGCCTCTTATCCGATCTAACAAGGTATGTTTTATAATTCATTTAAGTGTCTTTGCAGGTCCACCAAGCCCATCGGCTCCATCACCTTAGGCTAGAGAGTCTTAGAGTCCTCTAGGCCATTTATTTAATAAATTGGATCGAGGCTTTAACTTTTGAAGCAAGGCCACAAGAGAACATTAGTTTATTTGCTTTTTGTTTCTTGTTTGTTAATGGGCTGCGACCCATATCTTTGTTATTTTCTTTTGAGTTAAGTGAGGCCTTAGAGCTAGCTGATATGACCATTTATAAGGTCCCCTTGCAGCCATGTAACATATAACTTTTTCTTATCAATAAAGAGACAAACATTTTCTTTAAACCTAGCTAAAGAAAGCCCTAGCCGCTTGTCTAAAGCTTCAAGGCACACGTCTTAGATCTTGAGAGGATTCCCCTTGATCAAGAAGTGTTTGAGTGTATCAAGAAGCTCACCATTCTTTTTGTGGATTGCTTTTTATTCCACCGCATTCCGCCAAATCGCTATCTTTTTAAAGGAAATGCCCGTGTTCCCCTTTGACGAAGAATCCACTCTCACCAACCTTAGAGACGCACCTTTGAGGCTTTTATCACAAACATATCAAACACTCAAGAAAGATTGATCTCATCCTAGACCAATCGATCCTCATTTTCGATTAGTCGATCAAAAGATCTAAAAGAAAAGCCATGAGTTATGAAGATCGACCATGGAGCTAAAGACTGATGTGCTCACTTTTGGACACAATCAAATAAATACAACAAATGTGAACTAACACAATCCGATTGCGAAGAATCAACTCAAGGTTGTCCTGGATCGGCTGCGACCTGACGTGGATTAGCCTATCCTCTTTCCTTCCTTCTTTTCCGCTTCTGTCTTGGTTCCTTCTTAGTTCTTTGGCCTTCCTTCTTTTTGATCCATCATTCTTTTCCATCTATCTCTCTCCATGTATCAAGGCTCCATCCGCATTCCACTCACCAAATTTCTAATCACCTAGACTCAAAAAAGCAAAATATGCGAACTTCTAATCCTGTACGCTAAGGATGCAAAATGAATGTAAACTACACTAAAATGGATGAATATGTGTCCTGAATGATGTAAAAGAGGGTAAAATATGCATGGAAAAGTTATAAATTATACTTTATATCAACTCCTCCGGACTTGCCTTTTGCTTGGCCTTAAACACACAATCGACAAAACCGCAAGGAAAGGTTGCTATGCGGGAACTCAAACCAAAAAAAAGATATTAAAGTCAAACCTAGCTGTAAAATTATTAAGTCTTACTTAAAAGTTTTTGGCATACTCTTCACAACTCAACCTTGAATCAACCAAAACCTAGACAAACATTCATATATATCATTCTTTCTAACATTTATTGCTCAAAACTATGGATTAATTTATGCAAATTAAATGGATTCAATTGGCTAAGTGTAAGGTTAAGAGACAAAGATGGTCTCTTTTATTATGAGGCTCAACGCACAAATACAGGGTTCTCTCAAGAAAGAGAATGAGCTTTAGGAGAATGGTAAAGGTAAGAACCAATGGATGCATACAAGAATAGAATCGCATGTACGCAAGCATACTTTATCAATTTTTACCCTTCCTTATGCCTAATCCCAAAGAACTCGATCATATTCTACCCTTTTGCAAAGACTTTTTGCCTTTTTCTTGCTCGAGATTCAGGATCAATTCTTCTTCAATCCTTTTTACTTATCTTATTCTAAGGAGAGAGGTTTAAAAAAATTATAGTGTCTAGTGGGTTAGACTTCTATTATTATCTGTGGTTGGACTCAATCGATTTTTGTTTTTCATTTTCTCTACTTAAACCACTTAACCATTTGCAATCTACCAAAAACATTTACTAGACTTATTCAATAATTTTTCTTTTTGTACTCTTTCTCCCCCAAGAAGCTCTTTGATAATTTCTTCCTTTTCGATCTTTTTCCCATTTATTCTTTTCAACTCAAACACAAATTCTGGACATGACTAGGTGGGAAACCAAATTCTGGATAGGAGCTTGTGTTTCAGCTAAGCAAAATATATTCAACTGTGGACAAGACTCAAAAAAAAGAAACAGAATAACTAAAATCAATGTTTATAGAACTTTTATAGATTTTGTATTCATAGTATAGTTTTTTTTTACAACTTTGAATTATAAACCTTTGTTTCTTTAAAGCAAATTATATTTCATATAGTGTTTAAAGCATGATACTTATATAAGTTTGTCTATATCATTTTGAAAATTGTTATAATAATCAAATTAATATTGAAAATTTTATAAATATAATTTATGTGTTTGTTATTCTGGATTTAAGTGTTTCTAATTTAATTTATTTTATATAATTGTAAACATGTATAATTGAATCAAAATTTTATTAAAAAAAAATAAAATCGAAACATCAAAGCAATTAGAGAAACCACTAATAAGAAGAGGTCACTAAGATCCATGACATGGCATAATAGTGTGTCGTTCCTAGAGATAAGATTATATATATTTGTTTTTATTATTTTTGATCCATTTTATTTTGTTAAAACCCTAAACATCCAAACTTCTTCTAATCGTTTCCTTAATTCTCTAGATGCAGAACCATTTCATTCTTCTTCTTCGTCATTTCTTCTACCGTGAAATTTCTTTTCTTTCCTTCATCTCTTCTCCTTCGTGCAATCTCGCTTTAGTTTGATGTAAACTTCTATTTCTTTTATGTGAAAAACGATTCAGTTTCCCATCTTCCCTCTATATATATGTGAAACTCAGATTATTATAAATTAGGGGTTTGTCTCTTGCATTTGATTTTTCAAGCTTCATTCGTCAGCTTAGTACTTATGTAAGTGACTCTTTCCTATTACATCATATGTTTAAAACTTTGAATGTCTTTGTTTTTGTTTTCTAATCTCAACTTTGAATTTCTTTTAGCTGGTCTAAAGCAACTTCAGTGAAGAATCAGCGACATGAAAGTTAACGGTGATCAGAGAAATAGATTCGGCGAAACTCCGAAAGAAACTTGAAGCTAAAGAAAACAAAAAAGTGTCGATTTGATTTCTCCTCAACCTGATAACAATAAGGACAATAACAAAAGCAAAGAAGGGGATTCTTAGCTTTGTGTTTGTAAATTCTGGATTTCTTACTATAGTCCACGAGTTGTTCCATATCTTATTTGTATATATTCCTCTTTTGTAACATTTGTTTGATGAATGAAAATATTGTGAAACTTATCTTTTCCAGATATTTTAAATATTAATTAATATATAAACATTATATTAATTAATATTAAATCAATTATTCAGAAAAAATATGCGAAATATTTTAAATCGTAAAGACAATATTCATATAAATACGTAACACATATAATATGCTACAATAAAACAATATATAACAATTTGATAACGTTGTTAAAAAAGTATTAATAACAAAATATAAAGCATTATAAAAAAATATTTAATTAAAAAAAAACTCGTATAACATTGAAATATTTAATAGCAGTACTTAAATTTGCTATCTAAAGTGTGAGACCTATTATCGCGGGACATCTCAGAGTGCTTAATTAAACGTTATCATATCGTTAGATAGCATCTTTTCGACACTAGAAAAACTTATTTTTTCTGTAGTGTGTGGTCTCTATTGGCTCACTCATAACAACTCTGTCTTAATGAAAATCGGCTCCAAGAATCTTCCTAGCTGGCATTATTCCTCAATGATGCCTCTGATCCCTCTCTTCTTATCAACAAAGGCTTGTGCAAAATAGCAACCCAAGTTCACATGATCCCAAGGTCAATCCCAAAATAGAGGGGATCCATCATCATCTTGCAAGAGCAGGAGAAGCCCTTTGAAAATGCGACATAATCCACTTTGTCTTAAACTTTCCCTCGATCCTCCTGATTGGCAATAGAGAGTGTCTAAAAGGAATTTTGTCAGGATTCTGATTGTCGGGTTCCTTATCATATGCGCTCTCGGTCCCCAATATAGACTACTGCCTACTATGAGGTTCCAGACCTCATACACGAACTTGAACACCCCAAAATTAACATCCGACCCATATTGGAATTGGAAGATGTCACAAATATCTCAGATACTCATTCGAGTATCCTCGGCACATGGACCATAAATTAGATATCTTTAATCCGGGTGTAGGTTCTTTAGATCCTCATAGATAAGTGAAACCGAGTAGAACAATTAGCATGCTAGCGTTGGGTGCAACATCCGACGGGAACGGAAAAACTTTGAAAACTCCATGTTAGCAATTATCTTCCACACGTTTTCTTGTAAGACCATGCTGTGGAAGAGTGGATCTGGGAACCTCATCTTAGGAACATTATTGAACTCCACATGATAATGATGTCTAGAGGATCCTCATGCATCTTTTCTTCTCCACACCAAAAACCTAGCGCGATGGTTGGGGTTGGTGTTCTTTTGATACATTGTTCTTATATATTGCTCAAATTTTCAAAGTTAAGTCAATAGTTTAAGAAAGGAATACAATCATTGTAGGACAATTTAAAGCATCGATTCTTTCTCAAAGAATTATGAATACAATGAAGCTCAAGACAATTTCTAATGTACTAAAATGCTTGCCATTTTTTTCAAATTTACAAGAACTAGATTTTGTACCCGCGCAATAGCGCAATAAAATATTTAAAAATAAATTTATTCAATTTTAATTTTTAGTATCTGATTTTTAAAATTTTTCTGATTTTCAAATTATGTTATTTCATAATATTTATTAAATATATATATATATATAGTTTTATTAATTATAATGTTCATTTGATTTTTTTTGGCTTATTTAAATTTTCAGTTATAAAATGAAGTCCTCCTATATATAGAGTTGTGCAGCCACAAAGTAAAACTAAATATAATAGGTACATGATATCCCTTTTGAGTAGTTAATCTGTAACAATGTATCACAAGGTTCACAGGTACATGATATCCCAAACAATGTAATACATACACCACACTTTAGCCGTCAACATAGCTCTAGATGACTGATGATACATGGTTTGGTTTGCAATTGAAGGTCCAGCTGCAGGACACAAATGAAGCTCATAACGCTAGCCCAATTGCTGGAACATTTTTGGTAAGGTCCTGACGTTTTAGAATGTAAGCAATTAGAGAGAGTGGTGTTCTGGTTACACCGGGGTTTGATGGTTGTCCTCCTGTAATATATTTTTTTTCTTTTTCCACAATCTGCTTTCTTTCTTTCTTCTTATTTACAAATATTAATACATTGTATTTACAAATGTGATTAGCTTTTATGTTCTTGTCTTTTTCTTCGTTTATAGTTTTTAAGTTTTGTGAAGTTAATCAGCAAGGTTATCATGCTTAGTCTCATACCGCTGCACTGGTGGATCATCACTGTTAGGCTATTCATGAGGCAGGTGTAATGCAAAGGAAATAAAGACAAGAAAAAGGAAAAATAGGATTCTCTTTTAAGGCTTACCGGTAAAAGGAAAGGGGATGATCGGTTTGTTTTCTCTTCCATTACACTTACACTTGAGGAAGCCTCAGATCCTCCAAAATAGGACAGTGTACCAGCAGACCAAGAAGAGCTGGTTCGTGATATCCTTTCATCCTCCTCTTCCTCCTCGTTTTTCTTTTTTAGACCTCCACTATCTTGATCTGAAATAGTGGTAGTTTGTGTGGAGACAAGCCTCCAAAAGTCAGATAGTAGAGTTGAGAGAGCACGGACGTCATCAACTCTAGCTTCCCTACATTGATTGAATACAGACATCAGAATGAAAGCATCATCTGTTGTTTGTATACAGCTATGTAAAATAGGACTCTGGCTTGAACCTTATATAAATGAGATGCCCTTTGCAGATAAAATGTATATGATAAGCCGCATATGCATGTTGGCAGACGAAAATGGCTTTCTCTGATCTCAAATCCTCCATATTCTTGCAAATTGATCACCACAAATATCAAATTCAAGACCAGTTAAACAAACGAGTCAGCCAAACAGATGAAGCAGAAATAGAAGCGTAAGCCTAAAAACACAATACGTTGAATAATGTTTATCTCAAGTTGCTCCCATGATTAACTTCCTTACTCCGTTCTCTGAAATCATCTGCACAATTCCCTTTTTGATCGAGCTCATCTCAACGCATAGCTTCTCTGCTTCGACCTGCAAAACCAAATCCTTAGAAAAGGCTGAAACTTCATAGTCTACATGTGTAGATATACATATACACACATGTGTAGATCTTCAACCCTAGCATGTGAATATCCCCTCATCGTAGAGAAGAAATCGATCACTTTTTTGGATATTGAGGAAGAAGAGATTGATGTGAAGATTTGTGGATTACATTTGTAAAGCGACTCTTTGTTTTTTTAAGGAAGGAAATTAGGGAAAAAGATTGAGATATCAAAATAACATAAGAAGATGACAAGATTTATATTCAGATGATGAAATTGATGGAGGAGGAGAGAATAAACGTTTCACGAAGAGAAAGGAAGAAGCTGAGGGGACTATGATAGCAACTAATCGATTCTTACTTTGATGATGACATGTATTACTTTAACAATTTGATTGGCTTATAAGAAGTTGATGTGTCATGCTGATATATCAGCACCAGGAGAGACATAATCTCTTATTATATATATAATTAGTGCTCACAAAGAGATAGAAAGGAGTTTCAAAGCTTTTAAAACAATGTACCAACGCAAGCTCAACTTTCTATGGAATCCAAGGCAAACAAATCCAAAGACAAAAAAAGGCATCATGATGATTTAAGATGAAGCAAATCATTTGTAATTTCAACACAATCCAAGAAAATTCTCAAGTGGTAAAAGAGAAACTATTCATGTTCTACCAAACTAGGGTTAAATCAAGTATATAGGAGTTTCAAAAAAAGCATCAATCAATTAGGCTCAACATCATTCTCAAGCATTAAGTTCATTTTTGTCACTATTCACACCTCAAACTCTAAATTCTAAAAGTTATCACTTTTTGCCACAAATATTGGAAACCTAAGCTCAATTCAAGTTACTCAAGCTAAGTCTATCATAGTACAAGCATAAACACCAAAGAAATCACCAAAATTTACATTCCATGAAAAATCCTCAAATTGGAGATCTTGAGCCTCCATGGAAATAGAGGTTTTAGAAGCACAAACTTTGATTTCTTGATTGATAATGCTAAAGTGTTTATAAAATTTGAATAAAATAAAAAAAGGTAAGTGGAAAATAGATTATTATATCAAAAATTAGTGAGAAAGTGGCTAGTGAGAATTTGTGACCATTATGATCCGATGGCTTAGGCCGTAATCCATACCCGGTCAAGCAAAGCTTCCCTTGGCTTGACCAAAGCCATATCTTGGTTGGCCACAACATTTATAGTATCAGCTAAAGACTTTCCCAGATCAGCCAAACCTATCCCATAGGTATAACTCGTCTGCATAGTTTAGTCGCAACTCTTACAGGATCGGATAATTCCGAAGTTATCTCGGCCTATTCGTGGTCTGGAAAATCATTCTTTTTCTTACTTTTGGGCTATCTGACCCATCCTTTACATTGATTTCTTCTTCGGTTGAAATCTCCTTCATCGAAGTCTATTTTTTTCACCATAAACCATAATACAAACCAAAAACAAAAGGAAATCAAATTGCAAAAGGGTATTAAAAGATATGTACAAGGATACATGACACCCCTCTCAAGTGTGCTTGTTTAAAGTCTCTACCTTGATTTTGTTGAGGTGTTGATCATTGTTTTGGACCCCTTTTGGATGCTCTAGCATCCAGATTTTTCATCCTTGGGAAAATCTAGTCATCTTCAAAGTTGCTCCCAACATACCCTGTTACTCCAGATTGGCTAATTTTCGACTCTTGGGTTAGATAGATTGTGACTCTACTCACCTTTTCCAACAAAAAATCCTTATTGAGGAAGTCAATCTTAGCTTATATAGTGCTATGAAAAAGTCTACCCAAGATCAATGAAACCATGCAGTCGGTTTCCATCTCCACAACCATAAAATCGGTTAGAACAATACACTTTCCTATTTTAAGACGGTAGTCCACAAGCTTCCCAAATTGTATCTTTGATAATGCACCTCCAAATGAAATCGTGGTTGTAGTCTCCAGCATCTTCTCAACTCCCATCAGCTTCACAATCTAATATGATAGGACATTCACACTTGCACCAGAGTCACACGAGGCATCATTAAAATCCATCTCACCAAGTGTACAATGCACAACAACTGTATCTTGATTGCCTTCCTTAGACAAGATCTTAGGCTTTGGAAGTACAAGATCAAGCTCAGATTTAAAGGGGAGGAGCTCCTAAACCTTTTCCTTGTTGGCCAAAACGTTCCCCAAGAACCTCACTTGCTCAGAAACACCATACACACTTTCCATCCTTGGTAGGGTATCATACCTTACTTATCTGATTCTTAAAGTGGGAGAGCACTCTCTTTTTTGCCTTACTGAGAAATCTATCTCGAAAGAGAAATGAAGGAGTGTAAGGAGGAGGCTCAATGTTTCATTTCTTCAAAGTGTCAGCTATCTTTCCTTACTGCTCTTGAGTGTTTGGTCTTCGACTGCAGCTCATTTGATTCAGTTTTTTAGCTCCTCTGCCTTTCTATCTACTTTAGCAGCTGCAGACTCCTCTTAAATGACTGCAATGGCCAGTTCGATGTACACATCTCTATTATCGATCAAGACTTCTTTACCAAACGTCGGCTATTCCTTCTCAACCTTGGTGTCCTTGACACCAAATTTCTTCTCGAAGTTCTTTTTCCTAATTAAACTACGATGTAGTCTTGCTATCTCTTCAATAGCCATGTTTTTTTCGTCATCATCAAAGATCACAATGCATTACTCTCTCGGGTTTTGCTCTAGTTTCCCAAAAGGTTTCCTGAAGGTCTTTGGATTTACCTTGAGAAGCTTTGCCATTAATCCTTCCTTAAGACTCATTTCATCCATTGTCCATCTTGGCATTCACTTCATCACATTTTTGGTTAATGTCCACTTGACCTCTGGTGTGGAAATCCACGAGTTGGGATAGCATACTCTTGACCTCGAGGTTTTGAGAAAGTGGAGTGGAGCTCTTGGGGTTATAGGCTTGTTGATTATTCCCATGCCCTTGGTTCACATAATTCTTTAGTTGGTATTGTTGTCCTTCTAGTAGTTTAGGAGGATAAACTTGGTCTTGATGGTTCTCCACATTATTGCTACTATAGAAAAGGTTTTTGTTAACATAGTTCTAATTCCTATAACCTCCTTGGTAGTTCCTATTGTTTCCCACAAAATTTACTTTCTCTAGAACCTCTTCACAGCCCTCAAACGCTTATTCTTGTGCGCTTGGCTGTCCTAAGTAGCATTCTCCAACAAAGTTAACTGTTTTTTGCCCAACAAGAAATTTTTTGCAAAGCTTGTCAATTTTTGTCACTCAACTCCTTAATCTTTTCTCCCTGATGTTCGGTTCTATAGTGGTTCGATTGTAGTCTCCCCATAGCATGCTTCAATCAAAAGCGAGATTCTCCACTAATTGTTCTCCTTGTGTGGTTGTGAGATTGGTGAATCAGTCATTGCTTGTTGTATCGAGTACTCGTTCGAATGTCTTATTTAATCCTCGGTAAAAAATACCCAACAGATTTTCCCTAAACACTCCATGATGAGAGAAACTCCTAGTTTACCCTTTCTAACTTTCCCAAGCTTCATGCAAACTCTCTGATCCATCTTGCTTGAAGCTTTTAATATCTTTTCTTAGCTTGACTGTCTTTTGCTTAGGAAAAATTTAGTAACAAATTCTCTCTTCACATTCTCCCATGTGCAAACAAAGTCTAATGGTAAGTTCTTCTCCCAATGAGAGGCATTGTTCCCCAAAGAGAACGGGAACAAGATCATCTTCACAGTGTCCTCAGGAGCACCATTAATCCTCGCAATTCTACAAAATCTCTCGAATTGATCTAGGTGATCGAGAGCATCTTTCAACGGGAGCCCGTTGTATCTATGGTTCTGAACCACGATGATAAAGCTAAACATCACCTCAAAGTTATGAGTGTGGATAAGAGGAACATGGATCCCTAGTATAGCCTCTCGCATATTGGGTTCGTTTAAAGCTCCAATCCGCATTTCCTCATGCGGCCCATACAGTGTAAGAGTAGGTTCTTTTCCGACCCCATGGCCATCGTCCTCATTGTGTGCAATCTTAGGTTGCTCACTTCCTTGATCAGCCATACCCAACCGAGTGATGTGTTCTTCTTGTTCCTTGGATCATTCTCTCTAGCAATCTTCCTACACTCTCTTTCTGAAACAAACCTAAATCACTATCAATGAATTTTCTTTAGTGGCTTTGAGTTTACATACACCTAAAATATTGAATAGAAAACAACAAGAGAGGTGTAAGTAACAAAGAAAAAAAAAATTTAGTCGGAAATCTATCCAAACCGAAAAGGCTAGTTCTATAAACTCTCTGACAACAACGCCAATTTGATGTACTTGCTTTTGCACACAATCAAATAAATACAAAAAATGCAAACAATTAGTTATTGGTTGCACTTAAGGTTCGAATCCACAAGAAGTTACAACTAACACGATCCGATTTCAAAGGATCTGCTCAAGCTAGAGCAGATAAATATGGTTTTTAGTGAAATAAAGACTAACAACTTAAATAAAAAAAAGCAAGAAACAAACAAGATTCAATAAAAAACCCAATGGATTTATGGTTAGGAAATATGATCCAAGGGATGACTACAGATTCAAGCAAAAAAGGAGTCTCATACAAGTACCATACTAGGAGATGAAACTCATTCAATCTAGGCTAATCCATTCTAATTGCATCAACCTCTTTGCAAGCAATAGGGAAACTGAAACTAAACTCGCATTGGTCGACCTAAAACTTAACAAGCATTAAAACCTAGTTCATTAAGATTATTTTCCACCCCAACACTCAACTCTTGCTAGTTAGATAAGGAAAACTCACAAAAAGAGTTTTTCGGCTATTTCATCAAACACCTCTCTTGGGCGATGAAATCCCTACCATCAAGATTATTAGCTGGTCAGATTAAACCTAGCATTAAGCAGATCTTGAGTCTAAGATCTATAGATCTAGCAACCCTAATAACAAGAATTCAACATCAAACCTCTAAATCTACCTAACCTTCAATCCATTAAATGACTACTCAGTTATGTTCAGACACAACTCAAAGCCATGGATAAACATGATTAAAATGATAAAGATAAGATGATGAGAGAATTAAAAGAAAATCTTGGTAGGAAGACAAAACAGAAAATGATTCATTGACCCATAAAAATCTTTCAAAGTCATCTCTAAATCTACAACACAACAACCAAAGGATAAAGATTTGAAAAGTTGTAAAAAGAGTGAAAGGAAATGAGTTGGTGGCTTGGACAAAGGGTCTTTGCTTTTAAATGGTGCCAAAAATAAATTTTAAAATGTGCTGGGTCGACCAGGACAAACCGGGTCGGATATGAAATAAAAACAAAAACATAAATGGCTATGGGTAATAGGTTTGGCCGAAGCCATGGTGGAATCCGATGGTGCCGGATTGGCTGCAGACAGATCACGTGTGTCCATTGGTGCTTGTTGCGATGAGGTCCAAGTTGGCTTCAGGCGTGACTCGATGGAGATCAATCGGTTCGGACTAGACTCTAAAGATGCAAAATAAATACAAACTACACTAAGCTGGATGAATATGCATCCTAAATAATGCAAATAAGAATAAAATACGCATGGAAAAGTGGTCAATCACTGTGTATATCAAACTGATCGATCTTGAGCTGAATATATCATCATAAAGTCACATGATCAGTGATCCACATCTAGATCGATCGATTCAGACACTTCCATGAGAAAACTAGGAAATTTTTATATTTTATTTTGTTTAATTTAATTTGTACCAAAATAAATTTTTGGGTCTTAAAACTTGAGTTTTGGCTACTTTTAAGATATACTTCACTATAAAAATAATGATTTTTAATAGCAAACAAGTATAACATTTTGAGTCATTATGCTATCGTTATTTAACCACAAGTTTTTTAATAGCTTTGCTCATTTGTAAACGCTATTATATAGCACTATAGTAAAAAATATTATTCTCGTGTATCACTTTTAATGCACTATTAGTTTTTTTTTTTTTTGTCAACGGCATATATATATAAAGAGAATAAAACTCAGTTTACATCAAGAATCAAAAGCTGTCTCCCTAACACGGCGGGCCAGGTCATCTGCTTTATGATTCAAAACTCGAGGGATATGCGATAGAGAAAAAATGGAAAATAACGAACATAACCTAGAG